>JAAAYG020027723.1:0-52543 GCA_009936455.2 Tomocerus minor | reverse complement strand
GCTGTGATATGTATCCGCACACTTTGTATTATAGGCGAAGGGTTTGAGTCTGGCACACGAAAAGCTGAGGAGTAGAGAACGATAAAAGCCGTAAGTCATTTTTTAGGTTTCTTCCATCCTATCAAATAACAGCTATTTCCACTACTTGCCATTTTCCTCACTTTCCTCCTTAGAATCTCAATGGTGCAATCGTGGGATCCGCAGTATCCTCCCACATGTAGGTACATAGCGTAATAGCGGTGATCGGGCAAATCACATAAATCAAACTCACAAATGGCATTTTGCAGTATTCCAAATTAAATTGGGAAATGGACTATAAAGTCGATTTTGAACACTGAGGGAAAATCAGCTCCCGTCATTATGATATAATTACACAACCGCATTCCTTTCAAATTTTATTTCCGCATTGCGTAATATGGGATGTGGCTATTTCAGACATTTTTCTGGCGAACTTTCAATTAACTTTTTACAGCCCATACATATAACATGTAGGTAGTAGGAGCCATTAGGATATTTTTTCAAGGGTTTAACCATGAAAACGTTCCAAAATATAAAAAACAGTCTGAACTCAAACTTAAAAAATAGTCCAGTTGCCAGTTTTAAATATCTTTCTATGATATATCTGATTTTGGGGGTTCAAAACTTGCATGACAATCTAAAAACTGTAAGTTTAAATAGAATTCTTGATGTACATATATTTATAAAAGTCTAGAGTAGTATATAAGCCCCTAGGAATTTAATATGAGTACAGTACAGATCCAGAGGACATTTTACTGCTAATCAGCTCCTGGCAACAAATACCTGAGGTTGTGCTATATAGCGGCTAACTACAGAAAACTCGATAGACTAGGTTTGTGCATATTGAAAGTCTGGCGCGCGGCTCTCTCTAATGGAGTTATAGCTAGATATGTACTCGCATCAAGATAGTATAGTAAATATAAGGCATGAACCCTAATGTAATAATCTGCATAGATTCCCGGGCTTTCTTCCATGGATTTTGTCGGGGATTGTGTAGGATAGGAGGATATTCATTGTGAGTAGTTGAGCGGGAGACAGAGAAAGTGTAAGTTAATAGGAGAAGTATTAGAGTTGATATTGGAGTCTGTGGCGATATGAGGTCCATATTGCAGGGATAGGTAGAAGGGAAGGGAGTGCATTATAGAAGTCATTATAACTCAATTGCTGTGGTAATAGGACATATCAGGCATGCTAATATGCAGCAAAGCCTCAGGAATAGGAGCCAGTTAGAACTAAGAGGACTTGGTATTATTTAGGAGAGGGAAAAGGATGGAGAGAGACGCCAGGGGAAAAGCCCCGCATTACTTTGCTCATCTTCTTCTCTCTCTCTCTCGCAACATTCCCAACTGTCATTTATATAGACGGAGAGTCAGTGGTAAATCTCTGGCAGCTCATGGGCACTTTCACTCCTTTCACTCCTGCACATCCGTAGGTTTTCTAAAGGAAATGGAGCCAAACCCAAGGCCACTATCTGTAACTGCTTCCTTCGACCCCTCATCATTTCAGCTCCATTCTCCATTGAACTAATCTTAAGAAGTCAGAGCGATTAGTGGAGAACATATAGAATAAAAATAAATCTCCTGCCATATAAATATATAAATATAGTTGATGAGTCTTTTTGAAGGCGATAATTCTTATAGAGAGACTCCTTGCTCTTATAATCAAATCCGGTCAGACTTTGGCCCATTGACAACGGAAGGAATTCTGGCTTTAAATCTACGGCGCAACTCTGAACTGGACTCAACTTCTTAACAAGTCACGAACAATCTAAAGTACTTTTAGCATTACGGAGGCGTCAATTGTCGCCGGCAGTCTTTCCGACTCATCATCCTTTACTGAACAAAATGATGTTATCACAGGGAGAATAAAGGCTCTCTTCTATCATAAGGACGTCTTCTTCCTTTATTACTACCAACACAATGAATGTGTGTTCTTTCTTACTATTATTATGACACTCGTAGCTATAAATAGAACTGACAGGCTATAGTAGCCCCTCTGCTGTCCCAACAACAAATACCTACGTAGTGTCTTCGGAATAATATATTTATAGTAATCGATTAGTATTTGCCCATCCACAGTGCACGTCACTAGTCGACTTTCTATCTCTCACTGCAGATAACTATGTAAGCTACCAGGGGATTTCTTGTCATAATTAACACCGAGAAAAGAAATACTCAAGTAATAGTGACAAGTGATTGCAACTGGAACAATTCAATGTGATTTAGCCTTTCGCCACAAATACAAATCTCTTGGACTGGTTCGACTTTTTGCCTATCCTATTATCAACATTCCCCTCTCACGTACACACAGACTACACGTATAAATAGGCTCTAGATATTCTATGTCGATCAGTCGCCCGATATGCATTACACTCACTGATACTGAAACTCCACATAAAAAACTCAATCCAATAAAAGAGATAAATAGATACGATACGAGTCACAAGTACATTACATAACTACATAAATAAGTACTCGACTCTATACACACTATAAAGCTCTCTCTCTGTTCTCACTAGCTTTAGCTATAGCTGAGTCTATAAGGAGAGTATAGAGAGAGACAGTAGAATGACTGACAAAGTATTGAGATGCTATTTATTCCAAGAGTTCTCCTCGCAGATAAGTAGAAATAATATGTGAGTAGCATTTGGAGTTTGAGAGAAAGTCATAGAGTGATTCAAAGTTGAAGTGAGCCACACCACATCAGAGACGACACCGTAGACTCGGAGAATGGCAAATTTTTGGCAGCACTCCACCACTCCTGCCATGAATGTTGTTGTAACATTAGATTAGAGGAAATATTTTTCTGACTCCGCAAGTCTGCCTTCCCTACTCCGACAAGACATTTGCTCATGGTGATACATGAGTGTTAGCGAGCGATTATAGTTACGTAGATCTGAAAGACAACACTTGAGTGATGAAATGACTACCTGAAGAAAAAATTCCGCTTTTACACTCCTAGACTTCTGAAGGCAACTGCAGACAACTGCCACTTGCTCTATAGCACCACAATATATACATCATTGCCTCATACAGTTACTGCTTAGAGATAGCGACGACGTAACTATAGTAAGTACCATTAGTAATCATAAACTACAAATTAGTATACAATTAATAGCTAGATTCGTGCATAGTCATTAATTTTTTTCGAAAGCATTTATACGCCATAGAGTAAATATAGAATTGCAAACACTATTAGCACGTACACAGAATGAATTGAAAATCCGATGCCACCCAAAAAACCCAAAGATACGGCATATATAAAAAATAATATACATGTCACAAAATTTTATAAATTCCACAGTATCCCATTAATTAGATTTGAAAGTTTATATAAAATATATTGCAGAATATTAATTCCTATTAAATATTAAATTATCCCATTAAATTAGTAATTTTTTCATGCATCTTCATTTCATAGTTTCTCTAGTGAGTTAGTGGTTACCAATTCGTGTATATTAAATCTCTGCTAATAATAATTACAAACAATAGTCCAATAACACAAGAAAATGGTTCGGTGGTTATAGCTATAAATATTTGTACTTTCCCCAGTACTCAACAGATTTAATTGGTTTCTGTTGATTGCTACTAACTGATAAATCCTCGCTGAGCCTGAAACTAACTAATAAACTAAATAAACTAATAAACTTTGAAATGTAACCCTGTTTCTGTAAATTAAAAAGGGGGTCTAGCCCGTTGGGCTGTAAATAATTTTGAGCGTGAACGTAAGGAATAAAAAAGTGAATGAGTTGGAAAGGGAGCCTCGGAGGCTGGTAATTGAAAAGTAAAATTGCTGCACTGAACTACCTAGCTAATGAATTGACACACTGAGTTGGTTCTAATCATGTAGACATAGATAAGAAGTAGGAGAGAGCCAGTCTCTTACTTACCCGTGATGTTGTCGCAGAGGATCCTCGAAGTGATGATCCGGCCAAACGGGCTGAACAAACTTTCAAGTTCTTGTTGAGTCAGATTCTTCGGCAAGCCGCTCACATAGAGATTGGCTCCTTTGATCGCCTCGCTACTTGGCCTCGCATACGAAACCTGCAACAGAATCAAAAAATACTTTTTCTTTTACTCAACTCACACACACACAGTGACAACTCTCAGAGAGACACATGCTCGAGTGCATTTAGTACTTTTGCCATCTGAACTCTGCGTCTCTCTCTCACCCAGTCACTCCCATATTCATCCTATTTACTCAAGAAGAGGACTCGAGCCATGCACAAACATATTCACGCCAGATTCCTCACTCAACTCTCATCACATCACTCAGACAGCAAATGCAAGCGAACAGCCCCTGCCCCTCAGCACCTCACTGCCACACGACACATCTTCCTTTGATATCCAATATTCTTGTCAGCCTGAAGAATCCTCTGCCTGCTCTGCCTCCTCCGACCAGAATTACTGCCACACACTCACACAAACTCTAAAACTTAGACAAAATTTCCGTCCTTTCTTGTTAGCTGAGGTTTCCCTGGTCCCTACTCAGGTGACAACTTATACTCACTTCCCAATCTTTCAAACATCCTGTCATAAATCCCAAATTTTCTTTTTAAAAAATCCCTTTGAAAAACTACCTACCATACATAGTCATTGTTTTTTTATAATATCACTGACAGATTTCCAAAGAGACAGAGTAAATTGCAAGTAGTTAGGTTGATGTGTGGGTGGATGGTGATTGAGATAGGAAGATTATATCTTGTTTTTCCGCTAAGTCAACAAACAGGACAATTAAATTATTTTTCCTGTTCAGAGTTTAAAAGGTGGATTTGTGGGAAGTGAAGAGATTTAAATAAATAAAAGTAAATGCCCACACATACTACATCTTCCTAATTCCGAACTCCTGCACTCTATTTACCAATCGTAGAGAGACAAAGTGCACTAGTGAAATGTTTGGGTTATTTTAGCCCAGGTTGTAGTTCAACACACAATATTTTAGTTATTCAGAGAAATGTGTCTGAATGTGGTGTTGAGATTGGACGGGAGGATATTATAGGGAACATACATATGCATGCTGCTATGCCAGGCAACACAGATATTCAATTGCTATCCAAATAAGCCCACATCCGATTCTATTCGGAGTAAAGTGTGTTTCTGGCCCGCGTTTGTGTTTTTGGCTGTCTACCGGCATACTTTTCAAGTTTGCTTTGAGTCTTTGAGGAAGCCCACGCAGCTCTTTATGATTACATCCAGGACAGGACCACTACTACAACGTCTACACATAATGTGTATCTTCTTTCCCTCACTCCATCTCTCCCTCTTCATTGATCTTTGACATTTACGTAGAGGGAGAGAGAGGAAAGCATGGGAAAATGAAAAGCTGTTTGTCTCTCTTTACTGTACTGAAGTGTAGTGATAGAAGAGAGAGAGAGAGAGAGTCAGTCAGAGGATGGTGACTAAAACTAAGGAGGCTGCTCAATTTGAGGGGAACTATTATTGCAGCGGTTTGAGTTGATGGAGAAAAACATTAGGTGACTGTTTATATGGAAGTGGCAGGGAGACGAGGGCAACTGGCTCCTTCCTCCTCCGACCAATCCCATCCAGCTAAATAGATAGCTGCTCACGGGACGACAAGATGAGAAGAACGCGAGTAAATAGTAAATTGTCAATTGCTCGATTCTACAGAATTCAGCCCATACGTATTTTGAATTGTAGAGGAAAGCCGAAGGATGAGTGTAGCCACTACTATCTCCATACATATGAGCCTCTCTCTCGATGTGATCTACTTTCCATTCTCCACTCGGATCCTTTGTAGTGCAATTGAGAGAAAGCCATAGTGCCATGCCATTGCCATTCCACGCCATTCCATGCCTCAGACAGGCATCTACCAAGAGAAAACGAGTAAAACGAACAGAAATAAATACCAAAAGTGGCACTAACTTACAATACACACTCCCTGTTGAGAGCGTGTAATTGGAAAAAGTCAAGTCGACAAGAATAAAGCAAGGAAAAGAGAAAAAGCCTACAGAAGATATTAGAATGTTCATAGGAGGGATAAAGAGCCGCAGATATATTCCACATATACATACAAATACAATCAGTATTCGCGTCTGCATTCGAATTCATTTCAACCAACCACCGCCTACTTTCAGACGGATACCATACTCGCACTCTTCCTTCCTACCCACTACCTACCGCCATTATATACGGCTTCTTATCTACTTACATTACATTCTAGCACAAAAGTCGAGATCTGAAGATAAAATGGGAATACCATCTTCTACGACGCATAGAATGTATATAGATACCAGTCACAAAAATAGATGACCTACGCCCAACATGATCTACGACCAAAACTCTCTAGTGTCCTCTTCATAGCAATAACCAGCATACGAACTACAATTCTCGAAAAATCCCTCAAAATCGGAAAAAGATACAAATTCTACTGAAAGATTCAAAAATTTTGATTTTAGATATAATTTCTTAAAGGAAAATATCAAAAGTGAAATACTGAAACACCGAAAAACTATTCGTTTAATAAAAATGTAGATGTAAGCTCCAGCTCCAAAGTAAAGAGGGATTATTTATGTTGTAGGTAGACGGAGCATCTGCGAGTCATTGTTAGCCGGAAGAAAAGCGATAAAACTGATTATAGCACAATGGGATGCAGAGTGCCAATTTGATTACCATGACTGTGTAGAAAATGAAATTATGCAACATAACGATTATATATGGGAGGGAAAGTGGGATTTCAATCTTAATTAAAATCTTATATCTGTTATTTATGCGAGAATGTGTTCATTTATGGGTGTCATATCTTAACAAAGATATGTATCCAGGATTAAAAGGATGAGAGTTACGATCAGCAGACTAAAGATCCTTTATTACGACTTTATTCTTATTAGGAAAATGTGCCAACGTTTGTCACAAAACATAGTTAGCACTTTGGTAGTAGATAAAATATACGATTCATTCTGTCTGTTCCTAAACGGGATTATTGAATATCCTTGGATGCGGTTGTTTTATCTGTTTTTACGGAGGGATCCGACTACAATTCCCAACGTCCGCTAACCTGGCGACGAGAAGAACAGTTTTTTGGCCATTGTAGTGTAGCTAGTGTAATATGTGTCCTGGTAGAAAGACTAGTGAAGAAAAGACGCAGAGAGAAAGAGAGAGAGAGAGGAGAGAGAGGGTCTGCATCTGTATCGATCAATCGATTGACATTGCCTTACGACAGTAGTCTGTCTTTGTGACTTGTAGTAGTTCTCGTAGAGACATATGCAGTGTCTGTCTGTCTGTCTGTAGGTATGTCCGTGCGACAAAGTAGAAAGATACGGGAAAGTCTGACAATCAGTGGAAAGTATTGGAATGAGATTCAGAGAGAGAGAGAGAGCGAGAGAGAAGTAGGATTGGGATGTACTGTGCTGGTGGATGTGGGAGAGTTGGCGAGTGGGGAATTTAGTGCACTCTGGCAGAGAGTCTGGAAGGGCAGGAGAGAGAGTAGTGAAAAGAAAGAAAATAAATAAGACAAGAGGAAGATAGAGTTTGCATTTAGTGGGAAGGACGTGGAAGTAGGTGGAAGGGATATTGGACAAGATCTATGAAGGAGGGAAGAGTTATAGTCTCTCTATTTATATTTAAGTAGGGAGCGGGTCGTCAGAGAGGAGCAGGCAGTCGAAGTGAGTGGATTCAAAAGTAGAAAGCTTAGGGGGCATCAAGCCATCCACTTGCAGATACTTTGTATGTATTGTGAACATCTCGTGCGTCCTTGCCATTCAAATTGAAATTCAAACAAGTCTCCGTCTAAGTCCAAAGTACATGCCAGAGAATGCCTCTTTTGAATGAGACTTTTGATACACTTTGAGCTTCACTGGGCTGTTTCGGTTTCTAAATCAACTCAATTCGCCTGACATTATATGCCATGTTCAGCTCTCCTCCGCCCGGATCACTGATTCCACTCTCCTTCCCTACATACACACATCCAGACCCAAATTCAAATAACAGAACTGAGGATGAGAAAGTGTCCCACCCACCGACAACTCCCTTTCCCGAACACCCTGCACTCACTCTCCTCAAAACTCTCACAGACAAAAGATCCAAGAGTGATGAGAGAATTGAATCTGCACAGCATCCAATCCCCTTCCTCACAAGTTCATCGCAAAGACCCCACTGGCCATAATGTAATAACAGAGGTGCCCTGCCGCCACTCTTCCATATTTACTCAATACACAGCCACCCGAACTATTTACCAAGATATTAACCGTCTCTTCCGCCTCTCACTTAGCACACATCTCGACGAGGGAAATCCATTGAGTGACTTGAAACACAATATTTCCTAAATTCCCTACGTAACTACAACTACATCATGCACTACCTAAGTAGACACTATAACAAATGTCCTATAGTATCTAGAAAATCCTTTCTCTTTTCTCCTGATTCTCAGCAAAGAAATCCAGATGAAATAAATCGTTCGCTAAACAGACACAGACGGACTCTGCTCCTGTTAATTAACAAATTTAATCAAAGGGAAATATAAGGTTTCCTTAAGAAACGAAACTTAGAGCTCTGCACATTTTTTTCGGTTGAACTATAGCATTTACTTGCATATCTAGTAAATATTAACTTTGGATACAGGATTTTGTCTTTAATAATTGTATGAGTGGAGAAAATAGTAGTTCCCCCAACTGAACTCAGATTACAAGTCGTAGGTATTCTAATCATGCATGAAGAGGTAGCGGAGAAGTGAATAGGGAAAATGCTTTGAGTTCGGCGATGTTGTCGTTCATTTTAGCTAGGGCCTTTGCTCTATACAGGAATTAAATATATAGAAAGTGCTATAATTTATATAGAATTCCCGAATTTGTTTCTTATATTGTTATAATGTGGATAACAGTGTCCGTGGTTCGGATGCATAGTGTGAGTTTGAGGATGTGGGGAGGAGAGAGAGAGCAATAATGTAGTAGAGTTGAGTTCCCCACATATTTATGTTCGAGAAAGTGAAGTGAGAGGGTGGGTTGTTGCAATGAATTGCGAGTTGCTCTCTGAATCAAAGTCAAAGTGCCTGAGTCTGGAAGACGGAGAAAATCCTAATTCACAATATTATTACTGTTGGCGAGAGTATTTCTGTCCAATGCTCCAGCCCCATTAAATATTAGCATGGATTGAGCCAGGAAAGAGAGAGGTCATATTTTATTATCGCATAATATGTGGTCACATACTGACTATATGCAATAAGTCGAGGAAATATCATATAGGAAATATGACAATGGAATATCTGTATGCGAGGATAATGTGAAGGTAGGGAATAATAGGACTGACGGATGTTAATGTAGTGGGTAAGTGCAGATTCCGTAATACGTGAGTGTGTGCTGGATAGGTTGAGGCATACATTGTAAGTGTGTCGCTCTAGCTCCCTATACATCTAATGCACTAGGAATATATAGCTCCGTATAAATGGAAAGCAACGCGGAGCCAAATCCGAAGCTAAGCTACTCACGGCTCACGGAGAAGAAATCATGGATCTAATGGGAAAATAAGATGATGAACGCGGAGGAGAAAGGAAAACCATGTTTCTAGCCAGTAACCCTGCCATGACAATTCTTCGCCGAGTTTCATTCTAATGCATAATTAAGGCCCTGACGTTGACTCAAAGGTTCCGCCAATGAATCCCATTCTATTCTGCTCTCATAGGAGTAGGACGGGATTATAATCTCCCTCCCAGACTACTACACTAGCAACTATACCAGTACAGCTGTAATGAATCTATTTAGGTATATCTACTATCTACATCCGAGTCAACTTCTTCTATGCCTACTAAACTCACTGCGGTTACATATTGTTATATATGTATGAGGAGTAGTGCAGTGGAGGAGCATCTGCATAGTACAGATGTGGAAGTGGATGCATATAAATGCGACGATCCTGTCTAAACATGATCTATAGCCATATATCTTATCAAATTTGACATTTTCGCATATATAAGAAGGTCGCATGCATGGATATATGCAGATGTGGCATAATAGTAGGTGAAGTGAGGCGCAACTATCTTTCGCATCCTATTTGCTCAGACTACAATATTTTCTAAGTGCTAATTGTAAGAGCTACGATCAGCAGGATATTACTTAACTGCCTGATTATGACATTGGGAGTGAGCTTATAGCCTTACTGCAAGATGTATATATATACTATCACCCTGTAGATAATATTATAGACTAAAGCCGGTTAAGTTACTTAAGATGGAAAAGATAGGACAGACAGAAACGCAGTACGAGTTGATGAATAAAGACTCACAGCCCTGACTGGATTTAGCAAGAGAAATAGAAGGAGCGTATGTAACACCTTTCTCTGTGTTCTCCGAGAAATAGGCTTCGTACTCCTCGCGACTACTCAAGCTCTGCGAACCTAAATACATAATACTGCACTTGCCTTCATTATCTTGTAAAGTGGATCTGCGTGAGTATGTGAAAAACAAGTTGCCTTTTCATTGGAAAGCCAAACCACCTAGTATCTCAGAATCTCTTCGCCATCCCTAGACAATCCACATCTTCACAGACAGAGCATTGTGAGAGAATTGCCAGTAACAAGATTTGAAGAGTGTTAGACAAAGCTTTCGAGACTCTTGGCATACACTACGGAAGAGAACATTATATATTTACATACAATTAATATGCGCATAACGAACTCACACATTATATACGTACTCACTAAAAGTTCAGGTCAAAGTGCTGTCGTATAAATTTTTTAAAGCCCACTCCTAACACCTACAAAGTTGAGCACAATCAAAAGTTATACATGGATACTATATGGAACAGGGATGCAAAAGATAAATATTCATTGATTAAAATAATGCATGTAATATGTCATGTCTGTGTTGCTACTAAGAATTAGAGACATTTATCAAGACGACACAGCTAGCTAATAGATTTATAATTAATGTTTCTGTATCAAATTATAAATCCTGTATTATGCGTCTAGGTGTTTTGTTTAGGTTAATTTATTAATTAGTGTTCTGTTGTCAAACTTTGGAGACAAATTAATAGTACGAGTTTCAAAAAATCTTTAATGCTAATTTTGTATGGAATGAACTCGTGTCCGAATGAGTGGAATTAATTTATTTTCGGGAGGGAATTTGAATAAATAGTGGAGGAAATGAGAAGGATGTTTCTGCCATGTGCTATCTCTGTGTGCAGAGGATGAAACGCTAATAGTTGAGTAGATTGGGGATAATGAGTGAATTATTCATCTTTGGCTGTATAAATGCCGGTGTATCTTTAATAGAGAGCGATTCATTAAGTCTGTTGATGGGAGGTAGTGCAGTGGCTCAGTCGGGCAGGGACAAACAACTAACGAGAAGTTTGTGAGAATTAAAGTGCAGTGAAATATGCAATGTGGATGGGAGATGGATGGAGGAAGGGAGAGCGTGGTGATAGTGGATGAGAGAGGACGTTTAGTTGACAAGGCTCACTTTTCTCTCATCTCCCCATCTCTGTCAACGGCTGGGTGTCGAGCAAATGAAGAATCCGCTGAACATTAGGTCTGCCTGGAATCCATAGTCAAGGGTTCAATTAAGACACAAATTAAATTACTCTCATGAACAGGAGCGACAAAAGAATTCCTGCTCCGAGGTCCTTGCCAAGCCTCCCTTCCATTCATTAACTACAAACTGTGAGCCAGGCAAGGCAGAGCGACTCATTCCACTGCATTCTATTGCATTTTATAACGCACGTCGCATACTCAACTCAATTGCGAACAATAGATAATGTATCCCGAGTCGAGGACTCACAATGCACAATGCAGCAGCCGACTTTACTACTTACTCCAGTTACATAAAAGAGCGGAAGACACACAGTAAATATGTAAGCATTGCATAGTTAGAGTGAGAATGCACATATTTACTCCTGAGTCGCTACAAACATCTATTTATCCCGCATTGACTAATAGGAGCTCTTCTAATCCCACACTCCCAGTAACAAAACTCATTTTCCGAGTTTTGCTATAAAAACACGGACATAGTTGCCGAGACGGATAGGGACTGAGTCAGGAGCAGCCTCACCATAGATTATCATGTCGTCTACTAGTGCAAGTCGAGAAATAATCGTCGCTATGCCACTGCCATTATTTCTATTGGTATGCGCCCTATTTAACTCTTCTCACTATATCATCTATAGCACTAGACTCTTCAGCAGCCACTATATTCATAAGACAATAAAGCAAATCAAAGGAAACCAGCCAGAGAACAAGTACGAATGTGAATGTCGGCCCAAGAACGCGGCTCAACTCCCATCACGTCACATTCAGTGCCCAATGAGTCCAATCGCCATATCACAATCAGACCTCCACTTTCCACAGCCACCACCGACTTCCAATCTCAAACTTCACTTTTCCAGCTAGTAGTATTAATAGTCTTACTTATTGCTACTTAGTAGCGTCTATTGATACTACGCCGCAAGATCTATACATCCAAACACCCTACCATCCAACACACTCAACTCTATTTATCTAGCTTCCTTATCCACACATACTTACTTAATCTTATTTAACTTCCCATAAGACATCATCTGAAAAACTTGCTCAAAAAACTCCATTTCCCAATTGCAACTCTAACATTTGCTGTTGAGCTAACAAGATTCTTTGTGTCCTCTTTCTCCTAAATTCAAACTTATCCACTCAATGGCTAACCATGTGTACATGTTCTAAAGTTGAATAAACATGACAGAGAAAAAAAAGCACACGGAGGATTTTATTCCCACACAATATCAACTTACATGCACTGCATTGATCCAAAAACAGTTTTTCATCCCATGAAAATCCCCGCATCCGCAAACTAAACAGGATGCTCTTCATGCACTTTGTGAGAGAAATGTAGGGTACTTTGGAAGTTATTATGTATGAATCTTCAACTATTTAGCGTCTTTATTCATTTCTGTACAAGGAATTCAATTTCCGATTCAAAATGTGAGCACCATAGTGGAGATAAAATATTTGGCCTTCGGAAACCAAAGTTTTTTAACGGCTATTAATAAGAAGGATATTTTTATGACCTTTCTGTGTAATAATAATGGTGAAGTTGAAGTGTGTAATGGGCTGTTAGACTTATAATAAGTACGACACAAAGTAAAATCCAGAGTTCCATCACCCATTGTCTGGGGTCTAGGATATGAACAAAGAATGAATCTGTCAAGGAAAAACATTTAATAATTGTAACGTGGCTAACATTTGCTTTATTAATCTAGGGCTTTGTGTAGTGACTGAGTATCAGAGTATAGCTACTATATTAAATGGGAGCAGTAAGTATGTATAGGGAGTAGTAGGGAGAATGGAGACGGCTGGATTGAGCTCAACACTTCAACCATATTTATTTGCGGAGAGAAATAGAAATAAGGGACTGGAAATGAGTGAATGAAGAAAGGAGCTGTCTGAAACAGATAAAAATGTGTTTCCTCCGTCGTCTGATGATGACGCAATACTGTGCTTTTCCGCAAGTCTGATAGACATTAGAACGCTGTGGCTTTGAAGACGAGCACTTAGGGTTTCCTTCCTTTGTATTATTGGATTATGGGAAGAGTCAAAAACAAGTCATGTTGTTTCTCTCTCTCTCTCTCTCTCTGTTCAAACTACTTTTCTGTCAGAGTAAAGAGAGATGCATCAGCCTCAGTTTACGCAGCCATCTCTTCCTAAGTAGGTGTCTATGTCTTTCTGCCGAAATATCAAAGAAGGAAGGTGCCCACACCGAATAATGGAGAGAGGCAGGTTAGTCGGCGGTGCAATATTCCTTGTGGCTCTCTCTTGGCCTCTCCTCACTCCAGCACTCTTCAGCTACATACATAATACAATGTATAACATAATGATGTGAGAGCAGAGATGTTTCAGTGCCCTGCCAGCCAGTCCTTTTATTTGCCATCAAGTGGATAAACAGGTTATCTGATCGTCTTGAGTCCCACAATTTCATTGGAGCAACCGAAATGAGTTTCCTATTACAAAGAGATCAGAAGACCTAGGGGAAGAGCAGACAACATTTCCTCAAGACAGTGCAAGACAAGACAAGACAACTCAAAAGAAGAGTAATTTTCTTTCACATAAATACTTTACGTCCATATACGTCCTATAATAAAAGGCCCTCCGTTTCTATTCACCTATCGCCTCCCGTCTAATCTCTCTCCAAACACGACACGGACAATAATAAGTGGAATACCGTATTGGCACATATTGCATTCAAGCATACAGAAACTTTCATCAACTTCTGTCTCCTCCTTACACTAAACTATCCACACACAGATAAAATCATCAACAATACATCATTCCCCTACTTTTCAAAATCCAAACCTTTATTATTATTCTGCAAAAGTATGTTGGACTCTTAAAACAGTAATAAACAGTATGAAAGTAAAAATAGTTCTTCAATGAAAGGTCAAAGGTTGCTATATAACTCTTATTCGTATAGCAACATCTAAATTATCTTGTAAAGTCACTACAGAAGGCCACGATAATTTTTATATGCCAGGAGAAGAAAGAAGTTCTCAGCAGAATGTATAATTTGTGGAATTACCAAAAAGGCCATAATTTTGAATGACTTTGGATCCGCATTTAAAACAGAGTCTCAAACTACTCAGAAGTTAGTGTCTTTACGAAAAATTGTAAGACGAAAGCCATAAAGTGAGTTTTCTTCTCGGAGAATGTGTCCCATGGGGGCGTGCGAAAGATAATCTTTGTGAAATCTTAGAATACAATAGTTTCTCTCGGTTGTTAAGATGTGTGTTGAATATTTTCTAGCTTTATGCCTCTTCCCCTTACAACAACCAAAAGAGAGAAAGAAGAAAGAGAGAGTGAGTGAGAGGTAGCGAAGAAACTGTCAGGGAAAGGAAAGTATTTGGACATAAGTAAAATTGGTAGGACATGTACAGTTAGTGCTACCTAGTTTGGAAAGTAACTAACGAGGTAGTTGTGTCAGAGAGCTAAGGATTTCTTTTGAGTGTATGTATTTATATTGCAAGAGTGATAACAATGCATACACTTAACTATACAGTTATATACGGAGATATATTATAGAGACGGAATGGTAGTTGTATGTGGTTTCTTAACTTGACACAACATGCGGCTTTTACTTTGATTCAGGCACCCGACCCGACTCTCTCGCTCGCTCTCTCGTTCATTTGGCTTGGGTTGGCTAATCGTAAGTTTGGACTGGTGCAAGAGCTGATTGTGAAACTACATTAGTTGAGGATGTAGCTTTTGGAGGAGGACTGGAGAAAACTTTCCTCTCGCGAACATGAATTGCATAGAAAAGAGAGGAAAGTGGCGAAGAGCGTGGGGAGGGAGTGAGTTGGGCATTGCAGCATTGCTGCATAGGAAGAAATTGTTATCTGGAATCTTCCTCTTGTATTTATGTTGCTCGGTTGCCTGACTAAAGAGTGGAAGAGAGAACATCTCGTAGAACAGAAAAGAGAGACAGGCTGTACAGAATGTTATAGATTAGAGAGAGAGAGAGAGAAGCAGAAATGTCGGTGAATTTGTAGGGAAGCTGGTTAGGGCACTCCGTACGGGCATTTTGTGGATGAGAACGGGAAATTTAGTTGGCGGAGCGGGTCGTTGGAGTATTTGATCCTCAGGCGCCCCACAGCTCCAGCCCACACACTTTCAACCTAATCATTCATCCGAAGACCGGGAAAGAGACCTGTGCTCGCTGGCTAATTTATGTAACTTTTATCGGCTTGTCTGCAGTACAGCTCCATTCAACTTATTTACTCTGTGCGCGAGCGAGGCAGGGCATTATGTCTCTCTAAAAGCCTCGCCTCCACTCTCAAGCTCGCCACCACCACTATCATACACAGACACGTACAATAAGCCAAAAGCGAAACGCCAAGTCATGCCAGGCAGCTCTCCTGCCTCCCAACTCGCCGCCGACGACTTCTCTCTCTCGCCAAAAACACTCGTAAATACCTTAGAGCGTTTTGGCCATTTGTCCAGACGAAACGACTTCATAACTGTAAGCGTGTCCGAACAATAGCAGCCGACTCAAAGCCGCCCTAACATACTATAAGCACTTTCGACAAAGAGCTAGCCCAAGAAGAATGAGCGCACTGCTCCAGTTCTGTTGACTTTGATGGCTAATGCTACAGACTTTTTTCCCTCTTTACTCTCTCGCTCTCTCTCTCTCTCTCACGATGTGGACACCTAAAGGATTTTTTCACCCAAACCTTACAGAGAAATATCGTTGACGATTTTCTTAAAAACTTTTCGTGACTCTTTTCATCTGCTTTTCTCTTCCACATTCACAGAATACACATTTATCAGACTCCCTTCCCTTGTCACTTTGTTTTTTATTCAATTCCCTTGCTGGAGCATTGCGTCTTAAATAAATGATCCGACATGCCATATTTATAGCTCAGATGCAACACTTTTTACACATCTTTCTAATGTAACTATAAATGCCACTATCAATAGTGTTGGTCATTAGTTGTTTTATAGGTAATTACGTCCGTTATTTAAATGACACCCATCCGCCCAATTAATTCATTCTAATATTGAAACTAATATATGTCTAAGAATGGACACACAATAAAATAATTGACGAAAAGGCATAAATGAAGCTCGCAATTATTTTTTGGATTTCTAACATAAAGAAATGGGAAAGTTCTATAGCTAGAATTTATTTATTTTGCTATTCAGGCAGTCACAGAAACGTATGCGCTGCTTTAAATAAAATAATATACAGTCGTATTGTGCTATTACAAACGAGAACTTTGGTTACCTACTGAATGTGATTGAATCGTTATCTCGTGGACATCGTTATCTCGTTTTCTCTGAATTGACCGGAGGAGGTGGAAAAGACAACCAACCCTGTAATAGTAACTTGAGATGGAGACGAATCATGCAAGACGCAATTACGTCTACTTTTTATGCTCGACGACAAACAGAAGCTTTAAAGATCATCCATGCAAAAATGTATATAGCAGTAGTAGACGAGATGTTATGTTATAGCTATCTGTTTCATATTCATTATATTATAATCCGGTTATCGTTAGGCAGGAGAAAAACATACATAGTTAGCTTATCAATGTTATAGCTAATTTAGTGAGTGTGGAATAGAGCGGAAAAACAGAGATTTCCCTTCGAGATTGCAGTGGGCAATCGTTGTGAGTTTTGCAATGTTAGACGCACACGAAAATGCCCGAGAGTTGAGAGAGTTGGGCAGAAAGCGTCGCGTGGCTCTTTTTTAGTCGTTTTATTTTAGGCTCTGTTGATGCTCCGAGTATTAGTTAAGCAAGAGCCGTGGGAATATTTTGTGTAGAGAGTTTGTAAGAAAAGTGCTGACCTTTATTGTCTTGTTTTGAAGTCGGAGGCCGTTGAGAGTGTTGATGGCTTTTTCGGCATCCTCGGCTCTGTGGTAGTTGACGAAGCCGTAGCCCAGGCTCTGGCCTGAAACCATAGAAGAATCTGAAGTTATTCTACTAGAGGGTCATGAAACGAGACGCGAAAATAATATAAGGAAATGATATGTCGCTTAGAGGTAGAGGCTTACCGGTGATTTTGTCGCGAATCAATTTACAAGACTCTACTTCACCGATGGATGAGAATAGAGATCGGATTTCTTCTTGTGTCATTGTTTGCGGGAGATAGTTGACAATCAGATTGGTTTTGCTCTCTTCGAGCCCATTGTTGCCGGAGCCATTATTGGGGGATGATTGGGAGCCAGACATGGTCATTCCGCACCCGACGTTCACACCGTGGATTGAACCGTTGGCTTGAGGGGGAGTCGTCGTCACATCCATCCCGTTCTGCATCATTATGAACTGGGTCAGACTGGCAGGGGCTAGGCTCGTTGCAGTCGTAGCAGCAGGCGTTGTACCTATTGTCGCAGCTGAAGTCGCACACAACAAACGCTCTCCGGAGTCGCCGTCGTTGACAGACCCGCCAATTCCGCTCCTCTCCACTAAGCTATCCACACCCACGATTGCTCCGCCAAGTAAACCCTCGGTCGACAAACTGAAAACACCAACGACAACACTTAAGTCCCCACCTTCAACATCCTCTCATTTACACTTACAAATCATTTTTCACTTCCTTATCCTCAACAACTATACACTATTGATAAAAAGCAAGGGATAAGGGAAGGAGTAGGAGAATCCTTAAATTACCTACATACTATAATGTACTTATCTTAAGTATTTATAAAGAAGTACTCTCTTAGAATTATTTAAGACAGTAGAGAGTAATTTACATCTAGAGCACGACGCAATCCATTAAAGCAAAATTTTCTGATCAAAAATAGTAGTGACTCCTTAATATGGCAATTAAATTTAAATAAATTTAAATGCTTAGAAAATATTCTAGTTCGCTTAAATCCTTCATGTCAAAGAACACTAATTATCTCTAATGCCCCTTAACAGCTGTAGTATGCATTGTCACTCATTTTATTCTACTCAATTATGTCTGGCATATGATACAAGGAAAAATGCGCAGAGGAGTATTTAGGGAGCTATTAGTGGAATTATTTACCAATGTAGTGCAAATAAGTATGGATATATAGCAAGGCGAGTACACGACGTACCTACGCCATGATCATTTTTCATTCTAGAAAATGTCTGAAGAACGAATGTATCTATATAGTAAGGACTAGCACTTGTTTTAGTTCATGGATTTAAATATGCAAGTGAACGGTGTTTATCGTTATTATCAGCTTAGCAATTAATCGGGACTCACTTCAGCAAGCTTTGCATCTTATCTAGTGCTACAGACAATGAATAGTGTTTTTCTGCTCACAAAGCCGTAGGAATGAAAGAAAATCCTTTTTGCATTAGGTGTCTAAGGACAAAAGCAAGTGTAGGATGTGCTTTCTTATAGAATGCCAAGATAATAGCCAGAAATTCTATACAAAGAGTATTGAGACTATATGACGACGGTTATATTTTAAGAAGTGTTCATTTCAGAGCTTCGTTCCTCGTCTCTTTTATAATACAGTTGGGTCTGAGTGAGTAACATGATGCAGTGCACTGAGAGGAAAAGAGCATATGTCTCGCAGCACAATTGCCAATCATAATCAGTTCATTACAGACACACATGCTTGAGAGCTTATCTGCTGTTTGCTTTCATGCATATTGTCACGCTATGAAGCGAAGAGATCAGACATTCGGTGCTACACACTTCCGAGAGGCTATGCCTTGAATCTCTTCATTTAAATCTCGGTTATCTCGTATTTGCATTTGTTGTGCCCTGCCTATTTAAAATGGAAATGCATCATATTTACAAGTAAAGAGCTCTCTCTCTCTCTCTCAGGCTAAGAGAGCATGAACGGGAGTGTAGTCGCTAATATTAAGTGTATACACACTTGGTTCCTCTACGCATAATAGAAGAACCGCAAAAATGCAAAAGGAACGAGGAGTAGTAGCTCTTGAGTGGATCTCCGAAGCTAAAGCTTAGTCGAGAGAGTAGTGTCACTATGCAAATATAAGTCGTCCCTATACATTTAGCTATAGACTAGAGATTGGTAGGTGTAGAGAGTGTAATGTAAATATATTATGAGTGAGTCAGTGAGCATTAAGGAGAGTATAAGAAGAAGGGATGAGTCGGGCGAGGATAGGAAGCGATGGAAATGCTTTTTGAGGATGAGAACCGATCTGCAACATTCATGTGTCATGTGCAACTTTAAAAAGAGTCTCCGTTCAGATAGAAGACGGGCAGAGTTATGTAAAACTAAAAGTGTGCACGTAAATGTCTATCTTGTATCCTATCTATCTGTGTGTGTCTCTCTCTCGGCGTAGGCATCCTCAACTGGCAAATCTATCTGTTCTGTTGAACAAGTCTGAAGAAGTGAAGTGATATGCATTGGATGCGAGTTCAATGTTGTATCTAATGTAACTTGGTATTCTGTGTGGTGGGGACGCATTTCGCCCTCAAATTTCCTCCTGTCTATTTGATGGAATAACTTTATTTCGGTACACACCAGATATTAATAGCCTGCTCTGATTTCGATTTGCTATATTTGGATTCGAACGGCTCATTGATTTATGAAAGTGTTTCACTCCTAGTCTCACTCACACTAAAACTAAATAACTACCTAAGAAGAATCATCATACGACGAATATCTGTACAAGCTAATGCAATGTTTTGACTACCAGCTATTTACTATAGCTCCTCACATCTTCGTTTTTTCCTTCCCATTCACTGCCATCTCAAAATCCTATCCCTTCACACGCATATCCTATCATTACACTCATTTCCGATGATAAAAAGATGCAACACAGGCACATAATCTCCGATTCAACCTTTCTGCAACTAATTGTGACTGTCTCTCTCCCATCTCATTCCCTGCCTTTCCCCTACTACACACATTCATATTTTGATCTCCTGATATAAATAATGCAAATATTCCTATTTCATTTCCCACACGCTTCTACATCCATGTCAAATCTTTTTTAGGGACGTTCACATTTCATCTCTGTCCGTGCCTTATCTGATTTGATATAGGTGAGGCTAGTCATAGCATAGCATGTGCCTTCCACTCTTTCCCGTGATGCATAGCTCAGATCAACGGAAATATTATTAGAGGCGAGTTTTAGAGTTTGGAGCAAGCAGCGAACGACTACTCTCTTCACCCCAGCAATCCTCTCTCTCTCTCTGTCTCTCTCTCCCAACTGCTACTCCGATCTTCCGTTTACTTTGCTTGAGCTGGGTTACCCGTTCCCTATGTACTTTGTATATCTGACTCTATTCGTGTAGAAACTATTAGGAACTGTTTAGTCAAACGAACGGATCTGACGGAGGGAAGTTGGGTGAACTCTCTGCGTTTTGTCTTTGTCAGACTCCTTGCCTTGAATTCAATTGCATTTTGCCTACCTAGCCTTTTTATAATATTTTGTAAATGCCGGTTAGGAACTTTCCTTTACATTCCGCTTCTTTGCCGTTCCTTTTTCTGTGGTGTGTGCCATGACGGCTCTTCTGTTAAAGTTGATGCTCAGTTACGATATGCTCCTTCCGTCTGTTACCATGCAATTTCAAGGTGTACTGAAAGTTTTACGAGAACCCATTGCATTGCAAAAAACAGCATGCACTCTCACTACACTTATGCTATCTAATATATCTATCTGCCTACAATATAAGGGAAACTATATGCTGTCCAAATAGAAACTGCGTTTCTTTTCATCGGAAAAACAGAACAGAAAGAGTCGAAGTCTAACTACCGCAATTTAATGTATGTATGTGTACACAAACTCGTTAGCTATAATAACTAACTAATTGTAGCTGTATATAGTCTTTCATGACAAGAGTTTATGTGGCATGCCCTTTACGTACTTTCTGTAGCTATTTTCTATGTAGAAGAAGGAAGGAAAGTTTGACAGGGCATAGCCATGTAAGTTTCACTTTTAGTTTGTTTTGCAGAGAAAAAGTTTTCTCTAGCAAACACTAGGCCCTACATAGCTTCCTACGTATTTTCTACATTTTATATTATTTGCTATTAGTATTTACTTTGGTATATATCAGAGTGTCACTATGTAATTATTGTAAAATGGAAGTCTGCCCTGATCTGGATGAAAGGAAGAAAGTCGTCGGCTATTGAATGCGTTTTGTGTGCTCACAATAGTCGTCGAGAACGAAATATGGTTTCCTATCCACAGAATGCACAACTATTTTCCTAGCCTGGAGAAACTGTTTTTGTCGTGGTTATTCTGTCCACGAGGCCATAACAAGGCGAATTGATTTTCACCAAAATTCCCAAGAAAAGTCTGGCACAATGTTTTGGTAAATTAGACACAGGATATACATAGCTAGTTGGCATAGCCTAGCGAGACACACGAAAGACACAACCATGTTCACTCTCTTTCTCTCAACTTGAAATCAAGGAAAGAAGTCAAGTCAATTGAGCATCGGACGTAACGAGCATTAGAGTTACGTTAGTTAAAGTTAAGTAGTAGTGAAACTAAAAACTAGTGCTTGGAGCAGAAGAGCCAGAGCGTGATATCGTCGCCGAAGAGCACATAATAATAATAAGAGTCATAGGAGATGGAATCCAGTTGAATAGGACTCACATTGGCGTCGAGTGCAGTCATAGAGTAGCAGTGTGCTCGCTGCACCACTCACTACTCATACAGGAGA
Organism: Tomocerus minor; assembly: GCA_009936455.2. Classification (NCBI taxonomy): domain Eukaryota; kingdom Metazoa; phylum Arthropoda; class Collembola; order Entomobryomorpha; family Tomoceridae; genus Tomocerus; species Tomocerus minor. The sequence continues at coordinate 30,494 of JAAAYG020027723.1, read as the reverse complement.
GAGTTGAGAAGCGAGCGGAATAATATCTGTCTATGTTAGTGCCAGTCACCAACCCGGGTGGCAACAACTTCTAGCATAACATCCAACAGCCTACGTAATAATATCACATTCCCTCTTTTCTGATACAATCCCTTTTCCTAGACTACTCTCAACTTACCAGTTCGTTTGAATCTGGAAAGTCTGACTTTAACTTGAAGACTTGGACTGGCCTATCGTTGATTTACTAAACTCTGCAGCTCTTTCTGGGTTAACACGTTCCAACACGAACTAAGGAAAACTCCGCCACCATTGCCACCCTAAATACATAACATTACTATTTTCTAATCTACCTAGAGTCCTTCTCTACAGCATAGGCCACCTTTTCACTTTGCTCACATTTATTATGTACGTTTACTGGCGATAAAACAAACAATAAATTAATCTTATAAAAATTAAGAATTAATTGCCCTTTCACAATCCAGAGTTATTTTAATGGCCCGGATTTTTTTGCATAGTACAGAAATTCTTGCCATTAAAATGTTTCTACTGCTAACACGAACACAATATGATTTCCTTTTGGAAATAGGAGAGAAGCTAAATGTGGAGCAGTTCGGGAACTGTTTACACTGGGTTCATAACCCAAGTTACGCCTCTAATTTGCTCCGAGAACCTAACAAAACTCTCAACACTCTCTTCTTTTACTTTTTAGTGAACTTAGCTCTTTGCCTCATTTTCTCTCTGTGTCATACTTAAACGTAGCGTGGCGTATCCTCTCTTATCATCTCTATTCCCCACTATAAACATCTCTGCTTCGTCTGCTATTAAGTATTCGCTATAGCCCATGCACTTCATAGCCATATCATCTCTCTGAGTATAAATCTGTTCCATGCATAAATCTAAGGTCGCACCTACTACGGATAAATATATAAGTCGATCAGTCTGTTATAAGTAGAGGCATTTAGTATGGATGTAGAAAATATGTGCAATGTGTACATTATGCATATTATTGCATAGTTTGGGATACAGTATCTATAAGAGGACTCTTGAAAAATTCATAGGAGAAAGACGAATGCAGGAGGAAGATACATTGCAGTTACTTATGTCGGCAGTCCGTTATGCTTATCGAGAAGACTAATGTTGTATGTATGTAGTTGTGAGTTTGCTGCTATTACGACCACATAGTCCTCTCGTGCTTACAATTAGCTAGTTCAGCCAAAATACAGTACATCTCTTTAAAATGCGAGATAGGAAGGATACGGTTTAAGTAGATGTGAGATGATGCTTCAGAGTATCTTCGTGTGCAACTTAGTCTAAGTATATGTCTAACACAGACACACTATGCGCCATATACTAGATAGATTATAAATCTGGATGGGATCGGATGATTTTGTTTAAGTCGGCTCATCCTTGTCTGCTGTGTGCACAGAGAGAGAGAGAGAGAGATGCATAGGCATTTAGTGGATGTAGTTTGTTGGGAGTGCGTTCTGCTCCATGCCTCTTCGACTGCGAGCTATGCTCCTGAATTGTGAGCTGATGTAAACGTACGGAAACCAGATGGACTTATTTATCTTAAGTGCACCTCATGAAATAGCCCTGGGCGGCAAACACTGTCATTTCTCAACGATTAATCAGAGCTCCACTACAACTTGTCACTGCTCCACTTCCTTTAAATCCTTTTACTCTCGGGATTAGAACTGCGGAGGTGTCGCTCCTCACTACTTCCCTCAGCATCTCCTTAACTCACTGATAATTTCAGAGACCTGCTCCCAAACTCCGCTCTGCCTTATATGATGGATTGATCCCGAAAAGTTTTACGTAAACAAGAGCAAGATAAGATATCTAAATCTAGTAATACAAACTAATAAGTAGCAAACTAATTTTTAAGTAGCTAGCTACTTAAAACTTTTTCTGCGTAGCACACGACTACACTCACGACTCTCTCTATAAACTCTTGCTCATGCCTCCAACAAAGCTGGGCACTATTCCTTCTCCGTAGTATATTTAGGAGTTTTGCAAATTATATGAGATATCTATTCTACGGCGTAGCTAACTGGGTAAAGTAGAAGGTAAGCTGATTACTAGCTAGATAGTTTGTATTTATGTATGTATGTGCTGGTTAGTTAGGATGTATGACATAGTAGGGCTGAAGTGAGGCATTCGTGACGTTGAGATATTTAGCCTGAGAGGCATTAAATTCTATCTTAACATATAAAGAGGAGAATGTGCAGTAAAAGTTGTGAAACAAGGATAATGATGAAGCTGACGAGAAATTCGGAATGAGGGATGCAATGCGGGTGTTGTGGCTTGGGTATTTGTAACAAAAACACATACCTACCTCTCGAAAGCAACCAACATGAAGAAAAGAATGAAAACACTGAAAAAACCAGTCCCCAACTCAACAAATGTATTGCGTTAAGTTAGCTATGTAATGTTGTTCTTTTCCTCGTAATGTAAACTGACAGAGAAAAAGGAGGAATTTCCCTGTTACTAGACTTGTTGTACTTTGAATGTATTCTACGTATAACTATCAGACGAGTAGCACTTGTACTATTTCCAGTACCTCTGTCTCTCTTGGAATATCGCGTAAGAAAATATAGAGTCAGATCCTTTCTTTCAGAGGAGCTACTTCACTGATCGTCAGCTCAGCTCAGTCAATGTAGTGCACTAGAGAAGACGCTTAATGAGATTCTGCTGACTATTGCTTTATTATTAGGTAGGTACTACGTGTACTAATCTCCTATTTATTCTATCTTCTTATGTCTAAGTATTCTGTGAGGAATATTGAGAAGGCGAAATTGAACTGAAACTGAAAACGTAAGTAAAAAGTGACTAGAATGACACGTATAAACGAAAGACTAGGTTGGGAAACTGACTGGACTGAATGAATGAAGTGGAACTGAGATATACACGGAACCAAACACGAAACTAAACTGACGGGGAACACGAGTCGGGCATCTGGATAACATGGCCAACCAAACCGATACATAACATCAACATCCCAATTTTCCCTAGGCTTTCTACCTAGACATCCCCAGCTAGCAAGTACCTACGTAGTTTTTGGGAGCTGAGGACAGAGACTCAGCTCGAATGCTTAGCTAGGTACTTAAAACGGAAGCCAACGGCACTTTGCATGCTACTCACTTTACTTTATATGGAACTACCCACATATTTTATTGTATTCGCATAGGACATAAAACTAAATAATATAAAAGCACAAAGGAGTCCGAGCCAAAAAGAAGAGAGCCCCCTTGTCCCCTTCTGAAACTCCCTGCCCTGCAACTCATAACTTTCCCGTACAATCTGCAATATCATGTATATCGCCTAGGCTCTCTCTTGTTCAATCTCTCCCCGAATAATGGAACTGAACAATTCGGCTCAACTCAACGGTCAAACACAAAAACCTACGTACATGGATTACACTTAACAGCTCATTCAATCCTGCCTTCTATGAAAGCACAGACAGAGAGGGGGGTTCATTTTCTCCGTTATTTTTCACCCTATATATCAACTAATATGAATTCATGTACATGAACAAGTATGGAAAGTATAAGTCCGTGTCCAAGCACCACGTCATGTCCCAACTAAATAATTCTCCGTATATGCCTCAACAGCCAGTCATTTCTAAAAAGCTGCATGACATATTTATATTTGCACGCTGTAGCATTGCAATGCAATTGAATATAATAATATAAAAGGACGTACTAATCTCCTCTAGCCCTTTCTAAGTTTCTAGTATCTGATCTGACTCGATAATATATATTTTGTTCTTTGGTGGATGTGGATAATAATATTCGCCAGGGCTAGGTTGCCTAACTTAAGAGGATATTGTAGTAGACATAAGTCGCTTTCCTCTTACATACTGACGCAAGCAACGTAAGCTTAAAGTAGTAAGCGTCAACGAATGAAAATTTTATTTCAGACTTGGGTAGGGTTACTACGTTTATGTATAGGAGATGGATTTTCGGATGGATGGATGGCTAGATATATATGTCGCTACTAAATATGTTGCGAGATATTTAGAGATATAGAGGAAGATATGGATCTGCCGAGACCATTACTCACACAGATGAGGAGAGAAGGAGTAGAGGAGGCTAGTTGACTTGACATATACTGCGACTCCATAACATAACTGAATGAGTGAGTGAATGCAGCTCAGGAGATGCTATACTCCCAGATACTCTTATATAATCCTATACTAAGTATAATATTATAGTTATAATATTATATCTCGTCGAGAGACTCTTCTTCTTCTCAACAAAACCAGAGTGCACCTAGACAGAGGCTGATGCATGTCTATAGCCACTAAATAATATAAATACTCTATGGATGTGGATATTGTAGAACATAACTGGATTCTTTAACTGGCTTTGCTTTTTGGTTTGTATTTGGAGTTGGCTGGCTGTAAGTAACTAAGGGAGGACTAAGGAAAAGCTTATTATGATGTACATACGTCTGTATGTAGTTCTGTCTGCATGTATGTGCATGCAAAAGAGGATATGCGTCTGATGTTGTCTAGATTGGTTTGCTTAGGCTGCTGTAGTCAATCTCCCTATCGGTGTGCTGTGGCTCGTGCCAGGAGAGAGAACCCTTCGTTTCGTTCGTTCGGTAACAGCTGATGGAAACGACAGATGTGAGGATGGTTGTGAAAGGACACGTGCCTTCTTTCCTACTGCTTCCCTTCCGTCCCATTTACACCCCGAATCCTAATGTACATAAGGCTGACAGGAACCGGGATACATACATACATACATACAAGAGTAAGCACAGACATCATATCACTAAATTCTCATTCACTCCTTTTGCCTTCCTGGCTTGGCCAGACTGGGAGAAGTACACAATGCATACGCACACTGCTGCCTAGACATACACAAATGCCCGTCCCTTGAGAGACTACACTCAAAACTTACTCACACACGACTTCTCTATAGCCAATGTGATGCAGCAGATCACAGAGAATGTTTTCCTTTCATTCTTTTGCTTACTCATACTCATAACATAACTTTATTACATGTGCAACGAACTTAGGACAAAGGTGCATGCACAAGGATCACAATATCAAAAAAAAACCTACCTACGATACTTGACTTGCCTAGGCAGACTTCCCTTTGTTTGACAACTCCAACATTACATCAATAGACATCCGTAAAAAGAACTTATTTATAGTGATCTCAATCCTGCTGCATGGACTCTATAGCCACTACAGAAGAATCGCAAGAGAGCCTTGTATAAAAAATATAGGTACATATAAGAGAGATGTTTGTAGTATTTCGTATATAAGTACCTATATGTCTCTGTTTGCCTCTGCACCAACCAATTTGGGACAATGAGCAACTCTATTTATTATGCTCCTTCATACATACAATGTCATAGGAGTTTGATAGGAATTTAGAACGATTTGTCTGACATATTTCCATTTAAACAGAGTAAATGCACTTATGTTTGTGTACTGCGCTATTTCATTAATATTATTTATTGATTATTAGTTGACATGCGTTCCCTTTTTATTTTATAAAACTACTTTGCATCTGGATATAATAGGAAAGAGTTGAGCAGGAGGAGAAGGGAGCGCAGTTTTTGTAACAGTATCCGATTTTAAATGTCAATACATTTATATTATGCAAGCCTCCTCCTCTGGATTACATAGTATAGAGAGAGAGTATTTCAAAAGTCTGCTTCATTGTGCATTGCATTGAAAGGTTTACGTAGTAGCCTAACTCATTTCTATATTTAGGCAGTGGTTATTAAATTTTAATTGGTCTGCCAAATATTTACATACACGTATAAACATTCTAAAAATAAACTGAAGATAGTCTCAGATTTTCTGCGGGTTAAGTTACCAAATAGTTGAGAAAATTCAAGGCAACAGGATTTTAGCAGTGTGTATCATTAAGTTGAATTGGATTTCAAGAAGATTCGGTATATAGGGAGATAGAAGAACAAAGTATATTATATAAAAGGAATGGGAGCATATGGGGCAACTTGTACCCACCGCATTGCAGTTTATCTCCTTTGGTTCGTTACACAGCGGATGGATATATTGGAATTCGTTTAGATAGCTGAGAGAGAGCGAGCGAGTGAGCGGAAAAGGGAGAGAGCTGTGCACATGAAATTGTTTCGATGGCTTTAGAATTGACATGAGCATTTCTAGGAGGACGCGGTGAGTATCTTATTAATTGTGCATCATTCCTGATGCCGAATATTTCCAACATGGAAATATCATTAGGAATAGAATAGCCAAGGGAATGTGTATGTGAGGAGAATGTATTGGAAGTTTGGAAGTGAGGCATAGAGAGAGAGACTTAGATGGAGGAGAGTCGAAAGATAATATAAATTATAAATAGGCAAGGATAGAGAGAGAGAGAATTGGATTGGATGCACAATGGACAAGCATGGCACAAAAAACTGTTAGCTTTCCCTTACCCGGAATCCCAGGATTAAACAAATGGCTTTGTTTGGTTGGTTGGGGTACGCACGACACAGACAAGAGTTTGTAAAAATGATGTAGTAGTAAAATAGCACAAGTTCTGTAGGAGTCCTCAGAATGTGAGCCCGAATAAAAATGTGAGATTGAGAGTCGCCGGGAAAAATTTGGCTGTGGCGAGTATCATGCAATGCAAACTATTTGCTTTGCATTGAGTTCGCCGGCTGTTTCGGCTGGCCTGAGGAGAGTTTGAACGTTGGGGCTATATGTTATGTTGTATTATGTTGGCCGTCTGTGGCGTAACGTGGTTTTTCGATTGGGAACGGAGCACATTGAGAGGGAACTGAGGGAGAGAGATAAAGATGCACGTTGCGAGAGAGAGAGAGATAGACAGATAGTCTTCGAATAAGGAGAACTGATTGAGTTAGACTAGAGAAATGCAGTAGACGAAGAATTGAATGTAATCCAATGCAATCGAATGGAATTCAATGTATTGTACTATGTCGCAGATTGAGTTGAGTGGGAGATGGGAGAGTGCAGACAGATAGAATCTCAATCCGTCAGAATTGAGTTGAGGGAGAGGACGGAGGAGGAAGCAACCATAGAACTTATCAGTTGACCACGGACACTAAAAGTGAGAAGATGATGAAGAAGATGTTGATAGTTGACCAATTGTCGGTCACAGCCCATGACACGTAAATCACGACGAGCACCAGAAGAAGAACAACAACTGTGACTTATGAGGATAACAATGGAACGTTAACAACAATGAACTGAACAGAAGGTTACCGACTCGTGACACGACATGGAACTAATTAATGTGTTATGATGATGCTGAGGCTAGACTCCTACTCACTCCAGGACGGGTGAGTACCAGTGGGATCTCTGAACGCTAGGACAGCGAGATTTGTGAGAGTGGGATGTATGTAAGGTGCTAGGAATATATCTCTGGTTTCGTGGTTGGTGGGGAAGTGTGGAAGGCCGCTTGGAGTGATTTCTGATAAGACTAGATGAGGTAAAGACACTTGACTTGATTTGCTTGTAGTTTCTGCAGTTGGAGTTTTAGTTGCGTTGACTTTGACTTGACTGACCCGACGGTGGGAAAATCAGACGAGAAAAGAAGAAAAAGGAGACAGCAAGACAGACTGCTCCAAACCGAAGTGCACGAGCACTAAACGTCTAAGCACGACACACTCTTTACTACTGAGGAATGAGAGGAGCCGAAGACTGGGCTACCCGGATCGCATCCCACCGCCGCCGTCGCACTTGCCCAGCTCCGTTTTCTCATTCCGAGATTTCCTTGCACAACTCCGTACTCCTCCAATGTAATCCATGCTCACTCACATCCACACACACACACACAGACAGACTCACTCCACTCACTCACACAACACTCCAGCAGCCAGCACACCGAATTTCTATTTCCTCTTTACTTACATACCTAGACACTTGCTACACACAGACAGCCAGACTCTTCTGCTCCTCCACTTTCTGCACATTCGGCACAGAGGCTGCTGCAGGATGGCAGAAGGCAGAGAGAGAGAGAGAGAGAGAGCTAACTATGTAACTGCCTAACTCCTTATTCCCATCTACTACTTACTACTACTATGTAGCTAAGATGTAAGTAGGGGTGTAGAAGAGAGGAGTTCCACAGGGTTTCATGTTGTCCCCGAAAATTTTCATTTTTAGAATTTTACCCATCCACATGAAAGAAATTAGGTTGATGAAATAAAGACTAACTACAATGAAATAACTAGTTTGGTTCATCCCCTACTCTGAAATAAGGTGGATAAAACCAATATTGTCCAATTTTGACCTTGCCCATCATTTTATGCTCCGCAACCCTGGAGAGAGAGAGAGAGAGAGATGCCCGCAATGCCTTGAGACCTCTACATATAGTTAGTTAGTTGCAGGGTTATAGAGAGAGATAAGGATATGTATTTAGTTGCACACATATTTACTCAGTGCATAATGTAGATGGGTAGAGTAGGATGTGAGTATTGCCGTTGCTTACAGACTGAAAGTCACAGTCTGCCCAATCTCCAGCGCTCCGATCCTGTCTCGGATCTTTTTCACACCCGCGCAACTCCATCCGTCTTCGATTCTCCTTAGCCAGCCTCAAAGGCTCTTGCTTTCCTTTCCGTCCTCTGCCTGCACAGCACACTCGCTCCTTTTTCTCCTGTCATATTTTCTCGGGATTCCCCTTCAACCCATTCTGCCGCAATGCAATATCACTTCTTTTGCTCACTCACACACAACTATCTATGTAGGTAGGTAGGAGCTTCCACGACTCACTTCACACACGAAACACCAACCAATATCTCGACAACATTTCCTTGTTTCCCATCCAAAAGAGAACCTTCTCCGACTCACACTCACCAACCAACATCACATCAACCCGAATTTCAACCCATCTGACATAGACACATCCAACATCAAAAGCGACTTGAGAGACCAACTCCCCCAAATCCACATTGCATTTCCAGCTCATATTTCAAAAGTCGTCAACACCAGTCCGATCCCTAATAAGTAATAGCTCTGTAATTGAATCATTGCTTAAAATGTCATCAGAGCAGACAAGAACACACTACTACAGCCAGAGATCTCATTTCGTCAGACCTTCTTTTAGCTCACTCTCTCTTCACGAACCACTTTCCTTGCTCATTTCAGAACATTCCAGCACAGCTACACACTCAACATCTTAGTCCCCACATTTATTGCCAAGCGCATCGTCTCCTACTTACACAGCCTAATTAATAAGACGGCAACTAATAGTCGTATACACGTTTCATAATAACAAGCATTTAGCAACCGTTTAATTTAGCCCTATCAACACTTGCAATCTTTAAATCGAACAATTACTATGCGCATCATAAAATTTTAATACAAGGATTCATATTTATTCTAATCTCATAACCAACATTTCATTGCTTTATTATTGTACATAAAATGTCAGATCATAATATTTAACATCCTCACTAATTACACTCCATCCAGAATAATTAGTGCACTCGGAGATTCTCAGCAGTTAATAGAAACAGTGGGGCATGCACTTCAACTTTCTTTCACTGCCGGCATTTCACATGTTTATGTCATCTACCAATGCTATGATATTTAATAGCCATATCATGTAGTAATCTATATCTCTTTCATAGACATATGCTACGACTCTGCATTATCTAACTCTCTTCATCTCCCTAAAGAAGATTTAGCGAAAATACGCAGCTATCTATATGTCCCTATATCTATATGCTACATAATAGGTACTAGGCAACCTGAAATGCGGATCAATATATTACAATAAATAGCTCTTTTTCTACACTATTCATCCATTTCACATTTCAAGTAGAACTGGTAAAACTATTTGCTACATGAGACATGCCAGAGATACCTATTCATTATAAATTGTAGGCAATAGTAATAATGCAAATAGGTAACATCGTAATCCCAACATGAGATGAGAAAGCTACTGAGGATGGTTCTATGGTTAAATAGTTATAGCAAAGCATTTACTGTTACGTCGCATTGAATTAGGATGAAGTGATGCAATATTATTCTTTCTCATTTTTCAACAAGCGTTAGCTGAGGAACGCAGTGAAAACTTGCACATGCCATAATAACATTCTTTTCAATATTCTCCTCGCAGCCACTCTTTGAACATACACACGAACAATATCATTGTCTTTATCTACATCCTCCTTTTCGACATTCTACACTTTCTAAACTTTTACACACACACTATGTAACAACACAGTTTGCTCAATTGGAGAATAAGCAGTAGCCGCTAACTCCCCTGTCATAATATTTAATGGCAATACTAGTTTGTAGTTCACAATAACCTTTATTGGGTTTTTGAGTTTGTTAAAGGTTTAGCTATATATTTATGACTTTCTTGCAGGAAAACCTGATCCTCATTATTTTTCAACATTGGCATCTAGTTACAAAGTGAATGCCAAACTGCGTACTAGGGATTTTTTGCCCAGTTTCTCTATTTTTCGTGTTAAAGAACTTTCTATGGAAAATTTTCCATTTTTCGATGATAATCTTTTAAATCTAGTACGTAAATAATATCAGAACGAATACACATCTGTAGACAACAAGATTTTGTATGCTAAGTATAAAAATATGTCAGATGGGAAATTTCTTTTGTGTGCTTAGAATACGTTGGATTTATACCTAGGTACTTTATTATAATCCTCATTCATTAAAACATACTAAATTCAAATATTCATTCCGCAAACCAATGCCAAAATGCATTAGTTCTTTAAACCAAATCTGTTAAAACTAAAATAGGGTTGCCCAAATAAAAAAACTTTAGTCATTTATTTTTGATTTTTATAGAACAGAACATATGTAATATAATTAAATAGGTGTAAGCCTGAGTAAGATTGGTATTGTTGATGGGGTAAATGCCATTGTGTAAATTGTGTTGCCGTTTGACTGTAGCATGTCTCACATAATGTGTACTATAATATGAACTTACATATTCATAGTTTTAATTAGGCATAGGAGTTTGCATGAACTCCTGCATGTAATAGGTTTCTCACTCGACTGAAGAAACCCAACTTGTTTCCTAAAATCCGTGCTAACACTCTGCCATCAATCATCATTCCATTTCAATGCCTACTTTGCCAAAATTTCTGCAAACTCTCGTCTCTCTCATCAACACTCGCTGCACACCATTCTCTTATTAATTTTCTTGCGTTCTGTTATCTTAGTATTTCATTTTGTGCATTCCTACAGTCATTACTCCTCTCGGACTCATAACTGCCTCTCTCAAGCAATTCCATGTGAAATGAAATGTTTTGTAAAGATGTGTCAGGCAGTGAGGGAGCTAAATCCTTAGCAAAATCTTTTCATTCTCTCCGTCTCAGATGCTCGCTCCGTCTCTTCGACTTACACACTTAGGTAAAAAATGGAAGTCGGATAATGTGTACGTACAGCCACTTAGATCAAGATGAACAAAACCAACTTCCCCACTACTTTACTCTTTTCGCAGTCACATCGAATCATTCAATCAACTTAACACACTACTACATTGCATCATGTGCCTCCAAATAGACTTTATGGAAAGCCAGCTCCCGACATAACAGACCGTCTAATGATAAAGCTCTCGGACAATGCAACCTGTCTCGTTTTGCAACACTTTCGTTAAGTTGTTAATTTTTGTTACGACTATTTTAGTGTCATATAATATCATGTAGTGTCATATACTATCAACTGTTTTAAACTATTTATTTTAGCTATCCATTACATTATGGATAGAAAATAAATATTTTTATAAACTGAACATGTTTCAATGACTTTATAATTATGTATTACAAAATTAAATGAATATTTACATAATTATGAAAGGGTGTTAATTGACATTTACTTGCACATAGAATATTTGATTTGGACCTTGTAAACGTATATATGATTTATCAATGAGCAAACAACTTTGACAAAATTGTAGGAGACTTGGATGGGACTCTATTGTCGCATAGCTCCAAAACTGCACAGACATGCTTGTCATGGCGTAATGCAAATCTAATTTAACGATGAAGCCATCCTGGCAACTACAACTCTACTCTATAGTGTACTCCATCAATATATTTATGTAGTTTGGGAACTACTTCCACTACAGTTCACAAACAACTCTAATCTATAGCTCCTTAGCACTCACTAAATATCCTTCTACTTTCATATCCGTCCTCCTAATATATTACATCATATAGAGGGGATAGATATAACCCGATTTAATTGTCAATGTAAGTGCAGAGCTAAGCATTAAATGGGTAGATAAAGTACACACAACTTTAAATATATTCATATTTTGCAATCCCAACATTAGGAAGCATAAAAAGGCGTCTGCATGATTTTAACTAAGTACTGCTCTTGTATTATGCAGTTGTAGGAAAATGTAATCTTTACATGCTGTACTAGGTATTCAAAACACGTTCTCTGTCAGTCAATTTAATTCCTCTTGAAATTATGAGTAGCTTTAAGATCTACAGTAAAGGAATTTTTGTTTTTGGCCAACGTTTTTATTTTCTACATGTGTGCAAGGGCCAGAAATACAATCATCCGATATTTTATGCTTGTGTGGGTTGAAGCAATCAAAGAAGCCGCAAGTTCACATGCATACAATGCGCATCCAATGCTAAAAGGGCAACACCGAACTGCCAACAGTTTATTAGTTAAGTGGATATTAAATTCTAATAAGGACCCATTTGATATTATTAGTCCAGATCGCATACATTACCTCAGGCCGTCATAACTCTGAAGGATGACTTGAATTTTATCGGTTAATATACATGTAGACATAATTTACATAAGAATTGCACACGGTATTAACGTGTCTTTCGTCTTGTCATACATTTGAACATGCTAATTTTTATAGGTGTGTGGAATGAGAGCGTTGGTGTACTAGCCTCCTATTCCTCTGCATATAGACAATTGGAGCTTTACACGAGAGCAATAAGATATCGAGCAGTTGTTCTTAGGATGCGATAAGAATGCCAGTCATATTATTACAAGGAAGTTAACCTCAAAGAACAACTTGAGTATAATAAGGAACGAGATGAGATCGACGCAGTCAGTCCCTACTCCTCACACATCCCATTAACTTACGTTTAGCCCTAGACACAACTGCAAAGATAAAAGTGAATAGCGAAGAAATGCTTCGTTTTCTATATTTTTGGCCAGAGCCACCAAAGCGTCGAGTAAGTGAAGTGAGGATCAGAGTCAAATAGATATCTATAGATATGTTTCTATGCAAAATGTGTTTATCTGTCTGTAGGAATACGAAGAGCGTAGTAGACGTTCAATGCAGATAGGACAGGAGTGATTGCCAGAAGTTGGCACTAAAGCATATTTTCCAACTCTACCCAGAAGGTTAAAATTTATGATTCAGAGCAGAAAATTTGAGAGACGCAAGTTCTGTGTAGCTGTAATTCTGATTCGCGAAATATTTACCACACAAATTGCGTTACAAAATATCCACTCCACTTACTCTCTCACACCAGATTTGTTCATTTAGCCCAACTTCACTCACTACAAGACGCTCAACTGTCTACCCAGACACTTTTGTGGCCACCACCGTAAATACTTTAATACACGCCGGAAATGCTCCAAGTCCTCCCTGAAATTTTAGCTCTTCCTTAAAATTTGCTTTACTTCAATTGTCAATTTAAATCCAGACTGTCTATCACATAGCTAATTTAATTCCAATTGATTATTTCAAACTTCATTTTTCCCATAGCAAAAATTTGTCCATTGTATTGAATCCAAGATTATTTTGTAATATTTCTAATCATTAAAAATTCTAATAATTTCTAATACTCTTGAGTTTGAAACTCAAGAGATGCGAATTATATCCGAAGTTTTCTACTTGGATAATGAAAGTAGCTTTTGATAAAAAGGAAGGAAGACACGTCTGACAAGCAGCTCTGTTGGCCTGTGGCACATATGTACTATATTCCAGCTTTCCAACTTTACTCAAATACTCTTCCATATCTACTTAAGTATATTTAACGAATAAATGAATATATTTAATATCCTGGCGGATACTACTGAAATATGTGTGTCAAAATATCCCACCTCAGTTCCGTCTTCATAATTTCATTTGTGAACTACAGCTACCCACTAATGTACGACGTACAAGGATAGCACTTACGCATTTCCCGACTTAGCTTTTAGACTTTCTAGAAATCCTCTCATCTCTTTTACTGCAGTTATGAAAGTTTTAAAGATCCTTCCTGTAGAATGTCTGTTGGGATAGGAAGTCGGCTTCGCAGATAATTCGACAACCTGCTAATACTATTATATTAATCTCCATGCATCCTATACATACGAGACACCGAGAAACGTAAGTACGTCACCTTTATTATTAAATTATTTTAACTCAAAAGAGTAGCAATCCCATTATTCCTTGCAACGTACCAATACATGCTTCAACCTTTGTCCTTTCTTCCTTCAAAGCATTTTGTGCAAAAATAAAATATATCTGTTGAGTGATATAAATTGAATTTTTGCTACTTATGCAAGTAACAAAAATTCTGGGAAGAAAAAAACTTTTCTCTGGCTAATTTAAAAATTCCCTGATTTTACATCAAAACTTAATACGCAATTAAATTGATTGCATTTCGGAATGTGACCTTTAATTATTTTTACTTATTTTTCGCATTATTATAATTACTATTTGGGTTTTATTGCAACGCATTATGTATATACTACGTACCTATATAGATCAGGAAATGCTATTGTAATATGAAAGGAAAAGGTACAACCATGAAATGAATGACTGAAGTTTCAGTATTGTTGGGCTCTATATTCGCATCAATACCTCATTCTAGCATCCACCGGTATATCGTACCGCCATATAACAAATCATGTTTCTATTATCAAAGTTTGCAACTCTAAAAATTCTTTTGCCCGAAGTGGTGCAATTTTTCCTTCTACTGTATAAAAATGGCATAAAATTGATGTATAGGCATTTAATTTGAAAGTAATTGCCAAGCTACTTTCGACTCATACAAGTATTTAACGGAAAATTAGCCGTAAATGACAATTGGACAGCATGATTTAATATTTTAACTCTCGAGTCACAGAACAAGTATAATTCTCTTTGTGCCAAGGGCCATTAGTATAGACGTCGCATTTTGCGTGCTAAAGAAAAGTATTTGAATCCTCCTATAACATAAATAAGGCAGAAACATATTAGAAAGCAATGAGCCTAACTGCTCATGCATAGTGCACGGCAACATAAAAATGTCAGTGAAAATGAAGTGACGGAAAGTCCAACAGTAGTGCAGTGAGTCGATTCCGTTTTCTCTGCCCTCCCAACTGACTTTTTTGTCTATCCTTTTTCACGTCCTGTACTGAAACGTAGATAAATTCACGCACTCATTGTCAGTCAGCCTAATGGATTGTCTGTTCAGTTTTGCTTTCTCTTCACCAAATTCGAAACGCTGAGTGAATCAGAAATTCCAGACTCTGTTTTCAATCTAATACACAAAAAGCCTTTTCCTTCTTTTTTTTATCCATTACGTATTTCGTAAACAATATATTTACGACCTGTCTATTTTTCTCTAAACTTGGGCAGTCTTTCCCCTTAAATGATTATAAGTATCATCTACTCCACTCCGCCTACATTACTCTCGCAAATAAAAAACTTGAGCCTATTTAAATCCCTAAATAATCCTACTTAAGATGTTGGACTCAGAAATAAAGTTCCATGGAATTCAGTAGACGCATAAATTTACATTAAATGCGAATTTCATTTTAAACTGATTCCATGAGAATAATATAATATCAAATAACAATCAACCATTAAAAATAATAATTGCCAATCATATATTTTGATAAAAATATTTAAATATGCCGTAATATAAACGCATATACATTTTTAAAAATAAATTATTTGTTCCCTATATCTATAAAAATTAAGCCATTTACCAACGGCAGGACAACTGTCAGTAGGTAAATGGCATGTTTGTTTAAGGGGTCTAATTTGTGAGTACCTACAAATAATTCAGGAATTGTTGTTAAATTTATTTTATTATTACGCAATGTAATAGCTAATTTTTGTGAATGTACTTATTAATATTACAGATGGATAAGAGGATTATAGCAGTTTTTAAACATTAAGGCATCAAAGCTCTACAAGGTTGGCAGCTTGTGCACCTGGATGACATGACTCTTTTTCAGTTTGCTAATTATCTTTATCGCGTATACCGGAAAATGAGTGCTAGTAGCATATTATGAGTTCATGTTAATCATAGGTTGCCATTTCACTACAGTGCATCTCCGACAGCTCTCTATGACAAGAAAATTGCATTTACTAATGCCAGGTAACTAAGGTGTACGTCCCTACATATTAAATGAGCACAGGAGATTGAATCTAGCAATAGAAGGAATATTCCACTTGGCACTCAAACTAACGGAAAGAGCACATCAGACGGTAGACGTTTTATGTAATGCTATTATGTTTTCACAAAACACGATCGTCATTAGAGACAAACACGAGAATATTAATGTGCCATGCTCAGAGTCAAATTATGCTAACTCTGCAATAAGGCTAGTAAACCACGTTCAATTTCTGCAATATTTGCAAACAAAAATCCTAAATTGATGGAATGCTATTTACATTAGGATCGAATCGCAACTATACACACAATATTTAACCGTACCTACGTTGCTTGTACTGCATTAACATTGTCCGCAATTATTGATTTTACAATTATTGAAGTGTCAGCAAAGTTACATAAATACGCAATATCATCATATATGATTATAATATTTGCATTTCATGGAAACCGAAACTTTTATTTTATTTTCATGCATTTGTACTAGCGTGTTTTTGCATTCCTCTATTGTGCACCTGGTCGGGTAGCGAGCACAATAGAGGAGATACATTGACCTTTAATACATGTGCCTTGCAATCTTTGATCAAACAATTCGCATCAGTTTTAGGAACATGCTGTCGAAAAAAATTAACTGAAAGTTTATTGTGTGGTCATTTCCAAGGTATTGAGTAATCTTTTTTTTTTAAATTTTTGTTGAGTATGTTTTGAGTTACCTCCGTCCGTTTCAAGTAAGAAGTTAGTAAATCTATATCATGTAATACTGGCCCCGTAGATTTGCTCTAAATATATTCATAAATTTAGACGCTTCAAGAAGTTATTATCATTGGATTTGGGCTCAGTGGCAGAATGAGATTAATTAATGTCTAGGTAGGTTCTTGACATTATAGTACGCAACTTAGAGGGAATGCCAGTGAAGAGTATATTTATGTGATTGCTTAATGAAGATAGTCATAATTTCATTATGGAACGTAGCAGAGGCGAGTTCTTTTCCTGAAGAGTTTTCTCTTTACAAACGAGCCAATCAATTACTTTAATAAATGTCCAAATCTTAGTACTCATTTCTAATGCTCAACAATGTACGAGTCACTTCGTTGCAGCACTTCAGCAAAATAATTATTTTCTTCCTCTATTACATTTTTTATCATACCTGAGATGATAGGAGCGTATCATTAATGACGTCATTACACTACACTGGATAACAAAATTCCCTTTAATTCTCCAAAATTCTAAACGGAGTAAGTGAATCTTTACGCTACGGTGTTATTTATTACCACTGTTAAACTTCAGGTAAAATTAATAGA
The DNA here is from genome assembly GCA_009936455.2 of Tomocerus minor. Taxonomy (NCBI): domain Eukaryota; kingdom Metazoa; phylum Arthropoda; class Collembola; order Entomobryomorpha; family Tomoceridae; genus Tomocerus; species Tomocerus minor. Next base: position 12,945 of record JAAAYG020027723.1, on the reverse strand, counting down.
TATTGACTTTAGTTACTCAAGTAAATCGTACAGAAAAACACTATATTGGCGCCCCATGTGAATTTAATATATTGGTGCATATGTCGTAGTCTAACTGGGCAGTCAATTCAGTCAATAAATATCAAATTAGAACTATTTTAGCCAGCGAATTTTAACTAAATTAAATTAAATTTAAATTTAGCCAGCTATTTTAATTAAAACAATATTTAATATACAAAATAATAACCTGTGACCTGTGCTAATGTCTCAAGTTCGTTCATTTATACCGTTATCCAATATTATTTTTCTAGCATTAAGTTTGAATCCTATTTTGATAGAACATTGTTCATTTGAAGCGCTTAGACTGGGAAAATTAGACAGTAAAGTAAGACTACGACGTATTAACATACATTTATATGTACATGTGCAAGAAGTCTACATTGATGAACGCATTCAAGATGTCTACAATTTCTGAATCCTCAAGAGTAGTGCTGTTATAATTCAGGAGAATTTTTCAGCTTCACCCCATTTTGAAAGGCACTATTTATTTTGATCGTTGAAGCATAGCAAATGAGCGTAGTATCTTGGCAATTGGTCCAGAGAGAGAGAGAATCCTGGAAATAATGTGTTATACCTCAAACGTTGATTATAATTAATAGTGAATATTGTCTGTGACTGTTATAGAGTAGATAGTTATCTTTCAATTAATTTTGATTAAATATATTTGGCGTTGTTGTATTTCTTGTATCGAAGTATTCATCTAAAGATTGAGGGAGCTTAATTTTCTGCGAATGTCTAGAGGATGAATATGGATATTCGATTTGTAAGGAAAGAGAAGGGGGAGGCTGAGATTGTAAAGACTCGGCAATAGAGTGTAGCGATGTGGAAAACTGGAGGCTGCTGAGATTACTGCGGTTTACTGGTTGCTTTGAAAAGGATATTAGATTATATGAAATCAGTCCTTTTGATATATCAACTCCGGTTTTGATCATCTTCTCGAAAATGAGTTTGGTTGGAAGTACAGTAGTTGTCCTGCTTTGAAAGGCGACTGTGCCTATGTATTTAATTTGATTTTGCACAATGTGTAACAAGGAGTCTCGGGATAAGTAACCTGCCTACTCTGCTCGTCCTCCTCCTATTTACCTTCTCTGTTAGTCTCTAAAGGAAGATTGGGCCAAAGATAAAGTAAGAAAGGATGTCACTTGTGTGCTCATTGTAGCGAGAGACTCAATGGAATTTCCACACTCGAGGAAATGAAGCGACAATAAGCCTCTCATTCCCATAATCAATACAATGAGGAGCATCTATTGATTAACTCTAATCTGACTTTTTATCCCTTGCCTCACACATGCATAATCTATGCCCAACTACCACCAGTCCTTATAGCAACATTCCTCAACTCCATTATGTATAGCACCACCAACCTCACGTATTGTTACTTTCTCGCTCCCGTTATCGCTTCAGACATTTATTACAGTATAGCCATCGCTATCTACCTTCCCTCTTGTATCCTAATATCTTTCGATTAGTCACACGGATATGTAAATGTCTTTTACTGACTTTTAGGTTGGGACAGGAGCTAAGGCATGCCATTTTCTATCTCCTCGCTTATATAACATACTAAATATAATTCCACTTTGTAAATTATGTGCGAATTAACGAGAAGAGGACAATGATGTAGTCAAACAAACAAATGAAATACACAAGTCATAAGTGTATTGTTAATGAGAGCTTAACTAAAAGTCTGGGAATTAACTTTATATTACTAATGAATAGCTATGCTGTGTAAATAGAAGATATATAGCTTTGGATTTAAATATGATTATGTGAAGAGAATAAGAAGAAGTGGAGGATGAAAGCACTTGCCTCACTCCCATAAAACACAATCAGTTTCATTTCAACTCAAAGCTCATCTGCTCACAATCAGCTATAGTTTCCATTTCCCATTCACTAGCATTTTGACATGAGTCGATTGCATTGCAGGTAGCTACTGTGAGATAAAGGATAAACTGATATCATACCTTTCGACAAGTCTGCTCTATATGTATGACGTAGCTAATAATATTATTTAGTTTTGTTATGCATAGCTATGTGAGCATAGACTGATGTTCTCCTGTCCCAAGCCCAGATGTTATAGGGACAGCTCTGAATGATATGTCTGCATTATGTTTTGTGTGTTTCCTCTCTAACTTTCTACTCCTCAAGATTAGACAGAGAAGGTTTGTGACTAAAAGAAAGTAATAGCTCAGCTCCCGTCTCTCCTTCTCTCCCTTCAACTCTTGCTTAGTTGAGTCAACTCTCTCAAGTCAACTAGAAACTGAACCCGAAAAGCATTTCTGCCGAAAATCCAAAGCTATTGACTTCCTTCAATCCCCTCATCTCAGTTCTCCATTTCATTTCATAGCCTCCTCTGAATAAATTACACACACTTCTCTATCCCAGCCTCACTACTCACTGCACAAACGAACGTAGTATTTCCGCAGAGATATTACACAGTTAACTTATCTTTTCCTACCTACCGCATCCCACAATCTATTTCCCTCTCTTTCCTCTCTTCTCAGTCTCTGAGCACTATAAAACCGCATCCGCATATTTCTATTACTTTTACTCTTTCATCGCACTACCGCAAAAACTTTCTCAGTCATATCGGAGTTGAGGATGAGAACATTTTTTACAAATAGAAATATAGCTACTTGCATTGCATGTACTCAATTATTCCTCCCTTGCACCAAAAAATAAGTTAGGAACTCGACTGGATGTAATTTTATTTTTTGCGTATTAACTAAAACAACGGCATGATTTTTTGCCTGTGGACTAGCCTTGAAATGATAAAGTCTTTGAGCCAATAATATTTCCAGATGCATATTCCTCTTGAAAGCGTACGTATTATATGATGTATGTACATAGATTCTTTTCCCAATCGTTTATCTGTATTTAAATTGTATTTTCCTCTACCATCTAAGCCTAATCTTCTCTTCTCTAAAAAAAAGGCTTTTGCGAAAATATTTTATAATAATAAGGAATTGGACGAGTATTGGAATAAGTAAGCGTAAGCTATATGCCTCCGTCCACGTTATACTGTTAAATAATATTTTATAATAATGACTTTCTGGCAGACGATGTTCATATAATCTGTCTTAACCAGATAAAATTTATTCATTGTAGTAGGGGTAGCTATATCCCTGACGGAAAAGTAATATTTCACTGGAACCAATTGCGATCAATAGTAGTACCTACATAAGAAGATGTGGGATTTAGAGACATAATAGTATACTGAGAATAGTTTCGACAACAAAAATGTAGTTTCATTCCAATATGAACATAATCTCTGTATGTAAGGATCTATAATCATAGCATGGCCTATATACTTATATTCATATATAAATAGTCCGGGTTAGTAAAGCAGAAAATATCTTGGAGAGAACAGTGGAAAAAATTAAAGAATGGAGGTAGCTCTTCTGATGTTAAGTCATGTGTATATTATCTACTAGTAGGAGGGGGATGCTTATAAGACTTTATAAGGGTTGCATATAGTATTAGTCTTATTGTTAGTTGGTATTCAGAATAATGTGTACGTTCCTGAGCCTCTAGTGCATATTGTTGGGATTGATGAGAGTTTAGAGGCAGGGAGGAGGCTATGGATAGAGAAGGAGAGTCGGGAACGGATTGGAAATTCTTTATGTTCGGAGGAGAATAGGAAGCGGGAGAGAGGAAAGTAAGTAGTCGGCGGAAAGATAGATATAAATATAGAGTAAAGTATTTCTTGAGTTTAGAAAAAGTCGATCTGCTGAAGTACGTGGTACTTACTGGAGAAGAGAGAGAGAGAGAGAGAGAGAGGGGCAAGGATGGAGAAGTCTAGCAGGGCCTGCCTGCCTGGAACTATTGTAGAGAATGAGTGCATGTGAATGTGAGTCGCGCCGTATTTTTCTTATTTCCTCCCATTCCAATCCCAATTCAATTCCCAGTAATATCCCAGCATTTCTTCCCTTTTCGATACGGAGGAGCCTGACTATTTTCAGAGCCTTTCATTCTTAAACTTATCCATTATGTAGGAGTCGGCCTATACTTATGTTAGCATAGCATTAACTAGTGATACGTAGTAGTGAGACATAAGGAAAAGTTGGTAAAGGAGAAAGATCACTTCTCTAAAAATTTTCTCTGCGGAAGGAGCTAGAAAGGAGCAATGTAAGTAAAAGTGCACGTACAATCATGCTCTGATCCCCAAGAATCATTCCGCATTCGGAAAACTCAAAAGCTGTCCGTAACCAACGAGCAATCAACCACTCCGCAAATCCACTTCCCATTTTACAACATTTTAAACTTGGTCCTAACGGGACATTTCATATCAATAATAAAAATACACTCTCAATTCCCAACTAGATATGTGCATACATGCTCGATAATTACTTTTTTATGTGAGAAGGAACTGATCCGAGGACACGTAGTAAGTAGTCCGCTATTATTATATCCTTTTCGTTCGGAACAAGTCATGAGTCATTCTTAAGTCACCCGATTAGGATCCCTCCCTTGCCATTTCACATCTCACATGACAGCAAAGAATATTCACAATGTGTCTAACTGGAAATTCATGAAACGAACAGACAGATGTCTGATAAAGGAGAAACAATTAGCTATATGCCTCCATGGCTGTCTATGTTAGTGTTCTGTGAACAGGACATTAGGACTAGGACACATATTAATGTACACACGGCTGTGACTGCACACTAATACAAATGTTGCTGAGGGCAGCATAAAATTTTGATAAGAAAGGAGCGAGGCAGGAACTAAGAGTTATTCCATTTAATGGATCTAGCCAATTAATTTGCCACGGTTTGATTCATGAGGGATCCTGACTCAAAAGCGCCTATAATAATTCTACAGAATGGAAACAGAACTTCCACTCTGTTTCGCTCTATCTCGCTCCTCGACCAGATCTCGCCTCTGATTACCAACTCCGAGTTACACACTACTACCAACAAACATGTGCCACTGTATGTAATAAGAGGAGACGTACAAGGCGCTTATCTCCTCCATGCCATTGCTCTGCCTACTACAAACAACTCAACTCACGACCGACTACTACCACCATTTCACTTCTCGAGATACAAATATTTTCTGCCCACTCCGACCCTTACTCTCTCTCTCTCACTCACGAAAAACTAACCTGCTGACACATAAAGATCGGCCGAGTCAGCGAAATTGCACCTAACAACCGTTCCTCCACTTCCCTCTACTTAAACTAATATAATCCCTACACACAGATACCTATCTCTTTACGTCATACGTGTTAGTCCGAAATATTAACTCCCTATGTCCATTTATTTATTCTTATTGCTAATCCATTAATGTTTGTTGAAATTAAACTGCTTTTAGTTTCTTGTAGAACAAAATTATTATTAATTTAGTTTCCCAATACAAATAATATTACACACTATGCAAAACTTATGGAAGAGTTACATAATATTTATGTATATTACACAATGTGATAGTGTTGAGTATATCTGTAACTATTACTCAATATTTCAGCTAAATTGATGCAAGGGAAAACTAGATTCAACTGAAGTCAATTAATGTGGAGCAATAAAGCACTCAGGGTTAAAATGACAATAATAACCAAATTTCATGCTTCGATGGGAAACTATGAACCCAAAATCTTCAAGCACTTCCTTGGAAAACAAACCTAATTAATTAGGACTCAGATTGCTAATATTGGACAACCTGCTCTGAAGTAGAAACAATTCACGTCTAACAAAATAACGTAGAACATCAAAGAACTTTGACTGTACATGCACATTTTAATCAAGTTTCTTGACTTAGTAACCTGAAGGCGGAACCTTAATTAGTATTCACTTAATTCTCTGCGCACAATAGATAAGTTCACGCAACTTGGAACCACAACAAGGAAATAAATAGTTGCAAGTTCAAAAGTTGTTTTTTCATTGAAACTATAAACTATGTTCTAGAATATCTTTGTATCTATGCAATTTGATCCCATTTAATATAATGCTTAGGAAATATATAAAAGTTTTCAATGTAGAAAAAGGTTATGGAAACAATTATTAAGCCTTTAGCAATGAGAATGGAATATCTGTGAACTAATATTATTTTATCATTCTTAAATATTTTGCAAAATCTATATAAATCTTGCAATATATTTCTTATGTTTGTCGCTGTGCTGTCATCACAGGAGGCATAAAGGTAGCTGCGTATATTTAGTATATTCTTGGATAATAATAGATATTAGAAAAAGGAATCTGCATCTGAAATTGCAATTGGTATTTGTACATGTGTGAGCAAGTGAACACGAAAGTGGAATCTGCCAGAAAAACGCTTCTTGTGAAACTGGCTGATTATTAGAGGTGAAATGTTGCCAGGAAAGTTGTTTGTAGCGGTGGAGGCTGGAGGCAGGGAGTTGAAATAGAATCAGTCTTCAGAGTCTTGCAGTTCACTAGTAGAGATACAGTAGGCTAGATATACTGTCAATCTCATTGACTAAACTGTCATTTACACCAGCGCTCATGCAATCTCATCCCACTAGTCATGCATATGTCCACGGATATCCAATAGCGAGCCATCAAAAAAATGACACGTTGGCAAATCGTATGAACCAATACATGATGAATGTTTTTAATATTTACCACTAGTCTGCTGTCTCACACAAATAGAACGGCTAACAGTCACACATATTAATTTTACATGTCGCTTCTTTGACATGTCTCTGTGGCTTTTCAAAAATCTTCAACTTCTTCTGACTTCCAAGACATTGTGCAGCGTCAATGTTGCACATACGGATATATAATTTAAAATATGCTGCACAGCACTAATATTAAATGCTGAACATGCTAAAAGTAAAAAAAGATTTGCAAATTCATAAATTCATAACGACCAACTTTGCATTCAATTTTCTGCACCTGTTAATCATGTAATATTTGTTAATTATTTTTGCAAACTGAGAATACTGACTCTAAAATGAAAACCGAGGCTACAGAAAATTAAAATTGTCAACAAAAATTGCCTGGGACACAGCAGGGAAATTGTGAACAGTGGAAATGGCACAAAAGCGAGAGTGCCATATTTCCTAGCATGACAAATGCAAATTTTGTCCTGTTCTTATAAATGAGACATTTATGTTGGTGATGAATAAAGTGTTAAACCGTAGGGGGGCAATGAAATCTCTAAGATATTGAGAATTCACAACCAATAGAAATGCACAGAAGTTTAAGACTAAAAGCAGATGGAAAGGGCATCACAAGTCAATTTTGAACACACATTAATTCCCCATAAATAACTTTAATGGATATTTCTTGGCTTTGTCTTTTAATGACATCATTTTCCATGCCAAATGTTAGATTCAGTAAGTACAGGGCCGCAATAAAATGAGACCGAAATAGCCAACAATTAGAGCGCCCTTAGATTCCTCTTGGCCAATAGCTTCTAATATCTCTCTGTTCTGTCCAAAGTGCAAATAAATGGCGAAAATAACCAAAATACTATGTGCTAATGCTCCAATTAAGCATAGCATGTGATTAACTCATTGGCTGACATCAGGAGATACTAAAACGTACACAAAGCCCAAATAAGTACTAAATTTTTTGTTATGCACATAAATTACATGCACTAAAATCCTGTCGTTTTTAATTAATTAATCCGTCAGGAAATGAAGCCAAGCTCTATTCCTGGTCGTGCGTATGACATTGTGAAAGAAATTGAAGAGAAAATGGCAATAAAATATACATGTTCTGTGACATACTTGGACTAAATGCGCATTATCTTTCGAATTACATATACGACGTAATGCATATGGAAATGTATAAGGAAAAACAAGGAAAATGAGATGCGGTTTCGACATGTGCTCATCTTTTGAAAAATGATCCGAAAGTTGTTTCGTAGAAATTCATTTTTAATTGGCAAAGACATGTTGAACAGCACTGCTCAAATGCGCACGTGAAATTTTAAATTGGGGCAATTATTGTATCACTATGTGAGTTGCTATGAACTTAAAAAACCTTTCTATAAAGCTAACAATATTTCCATCAGGCCAAAGTAATAATGAAGGCACTTCTCTTCTGGCGGATGCACACCAGCGAGAAAGGAATCTTGGCGGTCTCAAATGAGATTGTTTTACCTGTGTACGACGTAAAATAGTACATGCGGATGTCAGTGTAAAAAATAATGAGACTTGAAATGTGATAGCTTTTTTAACTTCCTTGTTTGCAAGGCGCACGTTGCACCCAAACAAACGTGACCTTACAGATATATTAGCAAAAGATCTTCCGTGACTCAGAATGACGATGTTATATGTCTAGGATTTTTCTCAATACTTCTTGCTAAAAGTCATGACATTGACTCATTGACCTTTTGTATCGCAATGCAAAAAATTCTTATAATTATTTAATAGTGAATAATATGATTCTTAAAGAATATATCTTTCTTGTTTGAAGAATGTCTGTTTTGATATTAATCTTCTAGGGATTCCAGGGTAGCTATGGCTTCCACCATCATTCACAGAGTACATAAGAAGCCAGAAGAATAGAGCAAACGAAAACTATCAATGAAATGGCATTCGTTTTATCTGCATAGTAAATAGTAAAGGAAGTGAGTAAAAAGAATTAACTCCCACTTGCTCTCTATATTTCTTTGAAATTCCTTTTGAAAAGATTATAAGAATTTCCTTGTATCCCATCCTCCTTTCGCTTTCATTAAAAGTTATGAGGATGCTTTTGAGCTTTCCCTGCCCTCAGACACAGCTGGCTGAATAATGATGACTTGACCTAACACACTTGGATTAGTGGAAAGGAAAGTGACAGGCGAAAGGTTGTGTTTGTGGAAGAGCTGTCTCGAGAGTCAAAGAGTCGATTAAAGGTAGGTAGATAGCACTTTTCCATTTTCGTATATCATGGACAATTTGAAATGATTTCCATTGAAAAGCTAACCTACAGACGACCTTGCATGATAAGAACACCCACGACGAGTCCCTGTCTATTTATAAAAGAAGATTACAGAGGAGCAAAATAACTAATGCTAAGTAGAGTCGAATATTATTATTGGGCGATGTAGTTTAGGATAATAAGTAGGAGTATGCTCACGGTGAGTGATTTCATCTCATCTATTTAGTTTTGTTTCCATTGGGAAAGGTTCAAGTGAACTGTGAAGTTCGTCTCAGAGCCAAAGACGTAAACTGGCTATAGAAACTCCTTTTTTACACTACTACTACTATCACAGAGTAGTACGATAAATAAGTTTTTAAAAGGAAGTCAAGATAGTTGTAGTGAGCTGAGTTCTGTACTAATGTTTTCTTTGAGTCGGATGGACGTAGAATAAAATAGTGGGAGTGTAGGCCGGAGGAGAGGTAGGTGTGCACGCATTAGTAGATCTGTATGTAAAAGGGGTTCTACAGATTCAATTTGACACTCAAGTTAAACTAACATTGCATTGTTCTTATCGCATCTCACAAAGGCACAACTTGGAAATGAAGATGTACGAAAGTCTTTCAAAGCTCCTATTTTCTCTTTTTCTTTTAGAAAGCTGAGTTGCCTTGTAGGACACAGACATGGCCATTCTTCGACATACAACTCTTCCATTAATGCTACCTAACGCACAGAGCTTTCCAAAAACTGCTCCACTTTACGTTCTGTCAGATTGCACTACGCTGTGCACAAATGAACTTTGCGCTTTCTACGATCTGTTCTTTGTGCATGGCATTTCCTCCACAGCTCCCCCAACCAATGTACTGCATGTACCTAATACAAAATCTAGAGAGCTGGCTCTGGATCCACACATCTCTCTCTCTCTTTCAGGCACGGATCTCCTCCTGCTCGCCTCGACTGTCTTGCACCATATGTGTCCATGGAAGCGATTAATTTTCCATGAACACCAACTTTTATCAAACTATATCCATGAATAGAGTTCTAGTGTAAAGCTTATGTATTAATATGGATGCGGCACACTCGGCAGTCACTCACTCACTATTACAAATGTAGCACGTCAAGGTTACTACGGATAGACTCAAATCAAAACTTCCTACCGTCCAATTCAACACTTCAACTTTGGGCAAAAACATGAATTGCCAAATTGATGACTATAATTAAATTCTGTGAACATTTATAAAAACATTGCATCATGTTCTCTACTTACACACAGAGGGACATATGAGCCGATGTAACGGAAATCATTTGCAGATTCTACAGAAACATTTCTCCTGTCAACCATTACACCACAATTAATAGAGATTGATAGAATTTTATAACCTATCCCATTTTTAACAAGAGTTACATCCTTTTAAATTGAAATCCATCTCCTGACAGTTCTAACGCATGTACAGCATTACTTTAACGACAAATATTACAAATATCATAAATATGATCAGAGATGGTAAATACTTTTGATAGCCCTTCATGTCAACTGCCTCTACTTTAGTATGAACGGAAAACAAAGAGAATTTGAACGGAAAAGGATGTTTATGTTCGTAGGGAAGAAATTCGGATTTCATTGAAGATGAGTCATGAACTTGAATGAAGAGTCTGGGAGTAGGAAAATATTTTTTAGGAGCGCAGTTGTGCGAGGCGGTGAAGTTAAACAAGGAGAGAAGGGAGAAGGATGAGTAAGATGGACGCAGACTGCTCGGTTGTAGTTTTAGGAGCACTATTTCTCTACGCTGCATTTCTTTACAGCCCCGGCTGAGGGAGATCACATAAAATTTGATATATGTATCTGCAGCCTCATGAGCTCCTCTACTTTGTATCTCTTAAAGTGTATTTATATTTGAGAGTGTACATACGCCGAGTAGGATTCTTAGAGAACGTAAGCAAAGTGAAGTATCTGCGTAAGAAGTAAATATCCTGGCGTAGGCAGTAAATACTAACAAGAGCTGGACACCATTTGAAAATAAGGAGGAAGGGAGCTATAGATCTCGGTTAGTGTTATGTGTGTCTATATGCAGAATAGTGTGGGAGCATGCTATGGAGGAAGGTGGCTAAGTTGCACAAGAATGATATAGTAAAGAGGGAAAATGACAGCGGTCGTTTTGGTAAGTGAAAGTCGAGCAGATTGAAAGCTCTGCTTACACATTTCGGTGTTGTGTGTTGTTGAACGGGAAGTGGTGGTTGGAACATTTCCTCTTCTTGATCTACAGATAGAGTTACATCAGAGCCTCACCTCATCCAACTTAGCAGAGAAGTTGGAAGAGACGGACGGACGAAGCTGTGGCTAGTTGAGGCGAGGCGTGGAGCGCGGAGCGAGGGAGTTGCAGCAGCCAGTACTCTGCTCTCCAGACACTTCCAGTCACACGTAGTCAACTCACACTCAGCTCTAGAGTAACTCAGCCAAGTCAAGATCCTCTGACTCTCATCTCCACAGCTCATCTCACCGCCATCAACATCCATCCACCCAACAGGCAGGAGCGTAGTTAGCGGAAACAATCTTTTTCCCCTCCACACATTTTTCTCCTTGTCCTCACCCCCGCCCCCCTCCCTTATCTACACAAGTTAGTTAGTGCCGAGCAGGGAACTCGCAATGAAAGACTTCGTGCCGCATTCACAGCAACTTTTTCCTTTATCTACGTCCTCGCGTCCCTTTCCTTCTCCGCATCTTCTCCTACACTTAACACTTATACATTCACTTTGCCTAAACCAAGAAGCTTTGCATTGACCTTTTCCTCAAGGTGACTACACTTTTCTCTTCCCATATCAACACTCCTTCATCAGCATTTCCATTTAATTCGCTATAATGCCCTGCCAATTCCTAAAATTAATTCCTGGAAATATTTTCGTGTTCTACATTTGTAAAGCCATGTACAAATACTTAGAAATGGCTAAAAGTTTTTGAGCACATTTTGTCATCTCTGAAAATGTATGTGAGAAATAGCTGACTTTTCTTTACCCCGCTTTTTTTTTGACTCCCTCGTATCAACACTCTTTCACAAATCTTCAATATTTCTTGTCTTCTTAATTCTTATTTACTACAATTACTAAAATAGTAATGCTTGCTAATAATGTCATACGTTATTTTCATGAAACCATAAAAATGGAATGGAAGATTTTTTTTCGTCGCTGGAAATGTATGCGAGGAGTGGGATGAAAATGGATGTGATTGATAATGGAGGAGATGGAGAGAGGCGGATGAGGAGAAGCTAGGAAGCAGAACAGAAGTGTCCAGTTCAGGAAATAGCAGCCACTAGATGAACTTCGCTAATGCTGGGAAACTTATCTGTCGTCTGTAAGAGAGGAAATCCAACAATAGCAACTTACTTCCATTGCTGCATTAAATACGGAGTGGTAAATATCAGTCTGTACAAATACGACAAGTCTACAATGTACTACCAATAAAAACTTTTCATACAGACAACTTCATGTCTATAAGTATTACGTAGAAAAATTCACACAACTTAACTGTCGGCGCTACTTGATACATTTTGTATAATGCTATAGCCGCCTCTCTCCCACTATTATCTAACACCATAGCTGACTTTATTCACTTTGTACGCTATTGCCTCTTCTAACAGCTCTCTCTCTCTCTCTTTCTCTTCTGGATCAATACCACAGCAGCAAGTAAAGCAAAAACGCTGGCTTTCCACTCCACATCTTATCCGTGTTGTTAGTCTTTCAGTCAAGATACATAATATCCATTACTATTCCTGTATTCAAGTAGAAAGTTGACTACAATGCCCACTGCAATTTACTACAATGGCACATACGACGTTTGAAAATGTATTTACAATTTATCCTTAGCCCATAAATATACTTTGTACATTTATTTGCAAATGCACGCGCCATTTACTTTGGCTTCTGTTGCAAAAATTTACCAGAGTGAAATTGTTTTCAAAGCATAAATAAATAAAATATTACTATATTATTATAAAAACTCAGCATGACACTAAAATTATCCACAGCTTTAGACTGAAGATTTCTTTTTATTTTCTAGCGTCAATAAAATCCCAATTTGCGAATATGTAAAAAATGGTTTTCTTTA
>JAAAYG020027722.1:0-92176 GCA_009936455.2 Tomocerus minor | reverse complement strand
TCTACTACAATCGTAAATAGGAATCACAAATAGTCTCTCTCTCACTAGCTACTAAAATATAAAAGGTACTTTGGTACATTTAACATAACACAAAATAACACAGATGGCAAATGGTAATTGAGAAATAATAACAGAATTACTATTATTAGTGGATTTTGATTTAATTCCCCGGGATGGAGAGGTCGTCAGGTCAGGGAGGGATTTTCTGCTGAGTAACTGTGTATGCTAATTGGAAGAGGACAACTATGAGATTCCAAATAGACGATGGAGACAGAGCTGTGAAAAGGGAGAAACAAGAAGGGAGAAACGTTTAATTTAGTTTACAAACAAACAAAATCTAAATATACTTTTAGCGTTAATTAGTTAGCTGCATTGAACAATCTTAAAACTACAACTAAAACTAATAAGCACATTTATTATAATTAGTTTTTACAAATCTAGTATAGCTCTTAGCAGTTCTTATTTTATCTACATTCATGCACAATTTATACATATCATGGCATTGCTTTCGCTTCCTAGCTATTCCATACTAATCATCTTCACTACTGTACTCATATCCTCTACTTTTAATATATTTTTGAAGAACCACCCTCTCAACTTCAAGAGTACCTCGATTTTTAGCTGCCTCTACTTCGCTTTTCTCTTCCTTGTGAAGATTCTCATTTTTCGGAGGAATCGAGTGTCTTACGGCGATAACCTGCTCATGCTCATCGTAATTTACGAAAGTGATTGGTTCTTCCGAAGATTGATGCAGCATCAAAGCAGATGGACTTGAGTTCATGTAAACGGGAGACGGGGAGCTCGTTGATACAGATATTTTCTCGTTTTCCTCGGTTGTTTCTTTTCGATGTACAGTTGTGATTTCTGGAATACTGCTAGTCGAAATTTCATTTGTTTCAGAAATAGATTTTGGTGAGGTACTTGTAGGAAACAAAATTTTCGTTGTTGTTGAAAGTTTCTTTGTTGCACTAAGTCTTTTCGTAGTCGTTCCGAACTTGAATCTAGGAGCAGTTGTTGTTGTACTTGTTACCGAAGTTAATTGACCGAAAATTCCTCTTTTCACTCGGATATAATTTCCTGATAGCATTTGAGGAATAGGGGCTCCATTACTGGAACTTACGGCAAGACAGACAATGACAGTCGTTGCCAATAGCATGCACATCTGCCAAATTCGAACCATCGTAATTTCTGTAGACCAAAAAAGACGAAACAGACGTTAGAATGGATATTTTGCTACTTAATGTAACTGCACCTTGAAACAATAAACGAAAGATTGAGGAAAATGGATTTTTAATTTATGATGGACATCGATGAGTATGTAATTACGAATTTCCAGTTTCAAAACTTCTCACACTAGTTTTTCCATATACATTGTTTGATAATAATACAACTAAGATTCCTTCACTTTCACGTGTTATAGGCTTTGAAAACATCTTCCCTTTCAAGGTACCTTAACATTGCTCTTATTTAGCAATTTTTGTTGCATTTTTTACTAACCCACTACATATCTACTTAACATTTGCAATGCAGTCCCACCAAATTGTATTTGTTGTCGAGCAGTCAGTCATTATTGTGTTTCTAGTTTTATTTTTTCATAGCTTGCAGCTATTTTCTCAGTATGACGAAGGATTTTATAGACTAAAAAATTGTCATTTTAGCAGTCTTTTTTTAAGTTAGTAATAATTCTTGAAACTTTTCTCTATTCCCTGTCCATAAGATCTTAGGGTGATGCCAAACAGAATTGTTAAGTCACTACCGGTCGAATATCTCAAACTTTTATACGCAGTTGTTGAAAGTTGTTGATTGAAAATTCTAAACTTGAGTGCACTAAAAAAGCTAACCTAAGAACACACCTGGAGTAATACACTTACGCAATAAACTGAATATATGGTCGTAGAACACATTGTATCATTTGTATCATCTAGCAAATAAGTACCTCGTACACTCGTACCTACACTAATCCGACTATGACTCTAACCAGCACGAAAAAGTGAATGAGAATTGTTTGTGTGCTGGCGGAACAAAAACACTAATAGCTTTTTAATGTCTGTTATTTCTTAGTGATGTTCCAAAGTGCAAATTGGGAAAACTTTTGCACTAGATCACTTCTATTTATTGAAAATGATTTTCTTCGTGATTTCAATTATGAAGATGTACATATGCATGTGCATGCTGTAAAGGTACACTTATGAATTATTTATGAAGGAATTAGCTCACAATTATCTAATTCTTGAGCTGTCCAGTTTGGTTTACTTTCAGTGTCTGCTATTCTGACTTCTTTCAATGCTCAATAGTATATTTTGCATTTATGAATGCTGGAAGGGATGAAAAATTTCAGCATTCTGTGTAAAAAGCCCGAGAAAAAACTGGACTTTAATTAGTTGGGGATAGAGGGATGGCTGAAAGTCATGTGAAGGCCGTTTGGATATCAAACCAAAACTTGTATTTTCATTTTGTGACCGAACTGAACTGCCTCTCTCTGTAGGAGATCCATTCTTTATCAAATCAAATCCTGATCTGCCTCGTTCAACACAAAGCTACCCTTGTTCAACACAAAGCTACTGAAGTACCTACAGCTAACTATTACAGGATTCTTGCAGCAATTCCCAATCTTTTATCCATGTTTATAGTCTACAATATTATTTGTAGTTACTACTGTGGAACTACATTTAATATGCAAATTAATTCCATATCATGCCTTGCAATTTGTAACTGGGTTATTAAACGTACTTCTGGATTCACACAGAACCGTGTAATTGCACAATTTTGCACTGGACACCCAATTTGCCATCGAAAATTGGCACTAATTCAGGGACATCAAATTAAAAAATATCTAGTTTTCCAGTTTGAATTTTTATGCAATGATAAATGTAAAATAACTTTCAAACCAATTGAAACCATAGTCATATAATACTTCTACAGTATTATATGACTATGTTGAAACTATTTGAATCAAAACTAAATATTCTCATTTCAAGTTTATGGAAGGGTACCTGAACACTATTTTATTTGTACGTAGAAAAGTACATTTTCATAACATCAAATTGATTTACAATTCATCCTTGATGTGGGATGGGTAGAAAAGTAATTAAGCACACCAATTCGTCCCGAAAATTTCTTTTTCTAAGATTTTCACTTAAGACTATGCTATAATAGCTGATTGCACGCAATTATAATAAAATGCAATGGTTAGGTCTACAATGTAGTAATGGGGAATAGATTTTTCAACAGTTTCTGATTGTAAGGATAAACATGCATAGCCAGAAATGGTACAAGTGTGGGATTTGGGATTCCATCTGTGTGGTATGTGGAATGTAGTTGTCAGAGGATTATTTTAATCCTTTTGTCTGGTATTTGCTGTCTGTTAAGATTGACTTGACGCCTGTACTGTCTCTGTCCTAAAATGACTGAGATGATGATCCTGAATGTTATGTAACTGCTTATAAGGAATTTTTCACCTAAGTACATTCTCTAATGGTTGAAGTACCAAGTTCCAAGAATCATTTGCAAACTGGTTGCAAGATTTCATGTCAAAATCTTTCTTGTAAGCAATTATTCATCATAAAATCATCTTCCGTCTTAAAAAAATCAAATCTCATATACTGAATAGACATTACTGCCAAATTGCCATTGCAAATTGCATAGTAGGTATTAGAATAACCCAACAGAATCCTGTGCAGCAGCAGATGCCCTTGTGCTAACCGACTGATGAGGATGAGTTTTTTCATACCGAATAGGTATTTATTACTTTCGAGTCGATGTCTGTGTGTATGCTTCAAGTGATTTACTTATTATTCTATAGCTTGTTAAAGTAATTGAATATGCTAAGGTTACTTTGCTGATTTTCCAGTAAATCCTGGAAATCTAGAAAAATGCATGGAAGTAGGCTGTACCCAAATGTATCCCGTTGAGGTAGCCATTTATTTATTCATTATTCTGCTGCACCATTCTCACTCAGTTTATATTACAACTGAAGACCTGCATTTTTCTTTTTTGTTGTCATCTCCTTACTACCAACGTGATTTCATGGTTTCTAATGCAATACACTGGATTACCATTATTATGCTCAACTTACTTGTGCATTTTGAAGAGAGAGACAATTAAAATCAAAGTTTCAAACTTTGTTAGCATAAAATAGATTTATGACTGTTTTATTTAAAGATTTCGTAGACTAGTCGTTATTTCACTCATTAAAACTGAGAAAAAGACTGGCATTTTTAACAAATGATGCTGGTGAAGAAATTAATATCCGTGGTTCATTATTTTTGGAAATTTTTTAAACTCAGGTTCTGTTTGTTTTAGAATATACATTTTCATGCATTTGTGATGACAGTCATAAGACATTCCAATATCCGATGCGAGGTTTTATTTTCAATATGTGAGAGCTGCAGTTGGTGCAAAACACCAAATTAGAGCACTAGTTCTTTTTGTGGTACATTTTACTAAACTTATCTATTAGCAAAGTACGACAGAATTATATTTCTTGAACGACAAAACTTTACTGGTGCCAATTAATGAAATCAGCCATAAAAATTTCATATGCATATAAAGGGTTCTTACCAGTTGCAAAATATTTTTGTCCTGAATTCCTAGTTGGTATTGTAACTAGTTGATCCGAAAGTATTTCACGTTTGTATATTTGGATTAAAAGAAAATCACTTGACACTTGGGTTGAAATTTGTAACTTTTTTGTATATACATATATGTATGTATATTAGTATGGAGCTATTAAGGGAGGATATTTCCATGAAAAAGGTTTTAGTGGCTAACACAGGATTTGGGCTGAAACTATATAGCACATGGAGTGGAGTAGTCTTTGTTTGCTGTCATCATCTCGAAGAATGATGAAATTTTGCTTGAGGGTAGTGAAATTTTTCTAAATTAATGATATCGATTTTTGTTTGCGTGATAATATCTTTTGCACGATTCACCATTTTATTTGTTTCCAGTGTTGTTGTTCCATGTAGGGAGTGAGTAAATGCTGAGATGCCGAGTGCACCAAATCACTAGATGAAATAGAGAGATAGAATACTTTAGCTAGCGCTAGAGGAATAAAGGCATCCCATGTTCCATCTACGTTCTCAACGTCAGCATTTACTCTGCGTATTGCGAATTTATTTCTTACTTTTAGCAACACTAACCAAGAAAGCAACCTTCTGAAGAGGAATTCATTTTATAATATAACTAAGTACATTATTAGAGATATAGGCAAGACGAGTTAAAACAAATGAAGTTGAACAATAATTATATAATTTATATATGTTTAAATTACAGGTATACCTACATTCATAGACTTACGTAGATAATAACCTTTGGAAAGAAAGAAAACAAGTATTTTTCGTCATAAGAAATAGAAAATCATAGTATGTGTTTGCATAGGATTAAATAGAGAAGTTAGTTATAGGATTCTATTGTACACTTGAACCTGTGTAATAGACTATAGGTACCTACTGAAAATTGGAACAGGAATACTGAATATATTAAATCAAATGGAGTTAGGGAAGAAGAGCAAGATCTACGACTCTATACAATCCCCAAGTATGTATAGTCTAGAAGTAAGATGTCCTTTTTCTTTATCAACCAACATTTACCAGGCACACACACACAAAGCACATACGCTAAAATGTATAATATACATGGCTCTTTTCATTGCAACAATAACACAATTGTTAATTGTGAGTGTAACTATGTAAAAATGTTGAGTTCAAGTCTCGTCTCGTCTAGCTAGGCCGCATCTCTCATTCCGTGTGATAAATAGTAAGAGTGATCTTTTGTACATAAATCCTTTTTTTCCCAACTAAAGGTAACCTAAAGGCAAGTTCTAGCGATTTCATCGCAAAAACTAGCTGATTCAGCGTATAAACATACACAACTCAAATGAATAAACTTTTTAGAACTAGAAAATAGCAATCTATATCATAAAGACTTAATATTAAGGGTGCTCTTACATACTTACATATATCTATTTAAGTTGAAGTATGACTAGACAATAATATTATAGTCGGATATCAATTATATGTCATGACAAGACAACCAACCATAGTCAGATCAAGATTAGCCATTGGATAGACTGGACTTACCGAGTAGTCGACTATCTAGCATTTTTCCCTACTCATACATATTCATGATCCTGAAGGTAAGTGTCTGTGTCATGATCAGGACTCAGCCTCCTCTAACAACAGATCGGACCAGACAGCTACTCACATCACAGCTCTTCTCCTTCTATTCCAAATATCAAATAGAACGCACAAGGCACCGACCATTTTCCTTTTTCAAAAAACTCATTTTTTTCCATACAATCATGCTCAGATGGGATTCAATGTAACACATCCATCTTCTCCCGAGATAAACGCAACACAATATTTTATGACACGTGTTTTTATAGTTTTATACAAGCTTCGCAATAATCGCAATATGCATATATTAATTGCCCTCTATCCACAATCAATTACCCTTCATACACTATTTACGATCCTTTCATGCATTTGCTGACAATGCGGATAGGAAAACGAAGAGTAATTGCAATCCTAGTTTTTATGTTTTTTACAATCGTAGTAAACCAAAGCAACAATCGTTGATACATACTGGAGAACAATCAACATTTCACAACAACCAAACGAAAGACAGACAAATAGCAACATTTATACCTATAAATCTATCAAACTACAAATTATTATTACTAATCATAATATTATCATTGTATCAATGCGTCTAGGACATCCACTTCTTGTACCTGTGCATGTAACTTACCTTTACACAGTCTGAATTCAAAATATGTCGTTGTTATTCATGTGTAGAACTTGTAGAGCATAACTAATTATATTCATATGAAACTCCTCCAATAATTTAATGCTTGCCAATGATAATTTTATTACGAGCATTAATATTTCCATTGAAACTATCGACTATAGCCACAAAAGCTTTCCTTTACATCTCAAGTTGTTTAGTCCATAAATATTACATAAAATACTATTATACAAACAAATTCAAAATAGGCTACGAAATATGTTTCCATTATTTTATTTTAACGTGATAATGATTTACAATTTTAAGATATTATGCACACTTTCTTTAAATTCCAGGTATTGAGGAGACAGGTATCTAGCGTTTATTATAAATAGAAATATATGACTACTCGATATTTAAATAATTGGACGTTTGGTTGAAGTTAAAATTAGGAATTGTAAGAAAAGGAATAGCAGACATATCTACATGAGACATTTTTCTTAACACATACTTATAGCATAGCATAGTTGTTAGACAAATACAAAGAAGGTTACACTGCACTAGATTTGCATAGCTTGACAATTTATATGAATTCAAGTTCGATGAAAAACATGGATTGCATATAATTCGTTTAACACTTGGAACCTAGTGTTAGGTACCTATTTCCTTTGGGATCATTCTTGTTCTGTATCAGCAGATGTGTTTGTTAATTCGATACAAATAGTAAGTATACATTGTGATGTTCTATAATGATCTTGATAATAATTGCAGGGGAAGACCCACAATACTGCTATTGGGGGATATTTACTTGAATCCTCAAACAAGTCCTACAAGGACTCTTCGAGGAGTAGCCAATATCATTAAGCATCCTGGATATAAGCCACCTTTAAGATACAATGACATTGCCTTGATAAAACTGGATAGGAAAGTGGAAATATCCCGGGCTGTACTTCCAGCTTGCCTTCCACAGCCCGAAGATCATCTTTTGAAGCATATCAATAACAATTTAACACTCACTGCTGTTGGATGGGGAAATTTAGGAACTGCAGGTAAGGAGGAATCAAGAAAAGTTGCTTACATTGGTGCTAATAGAACATTTAATGATTTCAATGTTATTGGAAATTCCTTGTAGAGAGTCAAAGTGAAGTCTTACAAGCAGTCAACTTGAAAGGGTTCGGGAAGAACAATTGTGATCGCTACTACAGAGATATCGCAGATCGCTCTTTAACGTTTGTTAACATATATGAACATTCACTCCAAAGCACCTGATGTTTATTGCCAATAAGATTTGATTAGATATAAGGATATTGTATTATGAGTTAAACTCAAGTGCATATCAATGACCTGTTCTAGGATAAGTGCAGTGGCAGTAATAAAAAATGTTTTACATTCTATGCATAGGTTACCCGAGGGTATCCTCCGCTCACAACTATGTGCCGGAGATAACACAACTGAGAAAGACACTTGTCAGGTAAGGAATAACTCTCGCGCATATCATCAGCTAACATATTCTATTGGATTTGCATTTAATAGCAGTAGGTACCTAACTGTTTTCATCTAATGTAGTCAATAACATAATCATGTGTTATTATGAACGAGTTTAGGGCGACAGCGGAGGTGCTCTTGTCCGAAACAAGGAAAAGAGATGCGTCTTCTTCGTCGTTGGCATCACTTCCTTTGGACCACGATTTTGTGGATATAAAACTCCTGCTGTTTACACAAATGTTTATTCTTACTTGGATTGGATCGAGAGCATTGTATGGCCACGCTAAAAATCCAATTACACAAATGGTCCGAAAATAAACTCAGGTTGATTATTTTAATATAAATCGCCGGAAACAATTTAATTGTTCAATGTGAATAAATGTATTAACAATAGTTGTTGATTTCTGATTTCCTCTTTATAACAATGCGCAATGGTTACATACATAAACATGTAATAAATATGTAACAGCTTAAATATTGATTAGGATTGCAGCAACAGGTGCAAAATTATGAATGATGATCATCGCTTTTCCATAGACTCAAATCCAATGAATGAATGATGTCATCTCGGCAATCTACGAGGGGATTTCTAAAATAAACAAAGCAATACTGAACAAAAATATATCTATGTAGTATATGATAGAATATGATATAGGTATATGATATATTATATGATAGAAATAAGTGTAAATTGCCCGAATAAAAACTGCTATTTTATCAGTTATTGTGTAATAGTTACTTACTCTTCGTCATCCGGGGTAAGAAACGCAAATGGTTGCATTTCTTTAATGTTATCGCCATTATCGCATAATATTCTTGCAAAGGATGTTCTCCTTATTTCTGAGAGTTGCTCTGCAAATAGTATTCACAAGGTCACTTTTAGATTCGCATGTTATAGGAGCCAATGTGAGTGAAAAGGGTAAACAAAAATAATTGCAGTGGCAGTAATATAAAAATGTGAAAAACCTTCAGAAAACGAATGATGTTCGCCTCCGATATCGTAAAAGAATCTATCTCCTTTTTTCGATCTGAGGAACTGATCACCAATGATGCAAGCGAAGGTAGGACCTATGAGCTGATCTGACTCAGGAGTCTCACTCAATCCTCCAATCCATAAATCTACATCATCGACATGACTGTAGTGAGCTCTCAGAAGTTTTGTAATCTATATCCCACAACATCAGAATTTAATTAATCCGAATAATTGTTGCGCTTGGAAAACAAAGAAATTAATTTCCGTACGTTTGCGGGGATAACATCCTGAAAATCATCAAAATCCACAGCTCTGTCCCTTCCACAAAACTCACGGTATGCATTGTATCCTTGAACTCCGTGATCTCTAGCTCGCTGAATATTTAATGAACTCAAGTCTAAACCAAAGCTCATCCCTTTGGGCTGGAAAAGTCGTCCGTTCAGCTTTAGCAAAACATAAACATTGGAAAAATGAGATTCTGCATTGATAAGACTATTAAATTACCTAGTAATAAAATGATGAGACCTACGTGAATTGTAATACGGTTATCATAAGATTGTATGGGAAAACGTGTTAACCCTCGAATCCAATCGTCAATGCGCCCAGGAGCTCGTAATCCATGAGGGTTATTTGAATTTTCACTGATGATACTTTCGCCATTCTTTTCTCCGAGACGATTGAATAATTGGACAATCCCTTGCACTAATGAGTGACCCATTCGAAATGCTGCCGAAGAAAACTCGTTAGCCACAGAAGGATCTGTGTTTGCATTGTAATCTTCGTAGTAGCCTTCTTCTAAGGGAAAATGTTATTTTTTCTCATATAATCTTCACCTAAAAGCAAGGAAAATGAAAACAAATGACAAATGCCGAATAATTATGCAGCAGCGGTAAGACAATTCATCTATGTGCTAATATTAATAAATTATATATCTTTTCTACCAATAATAATTGGCACCCATTCATGGTAAATTATATGCTGATATTCGGCTATTAAAATCTTTCTTGCTTCTTGGAACAATTCTTCATCCTCCCAATGTTCGTTGAGCTTGTGCAGCTCAATTGCAATTCTATTGTGTTCTCGAAACCAAACCAAATGAGAAACGACCAATCCAAGCATTTCGTTAACACGGAAGTCACCTGTTACACAAATTAAATGAACGTGTCAGTTTAACTTGTAAGTTTCAAATATTTTCATCAGTGTACTAAAATGTAAGCTCCTATTTCATTCCTCACCAGCCTTGAAACAAAATTTTCCGGCCACAGCATCCGTGCAACCATCTCCATCGGTATCTCTCAGTGGAAGTAATATTCTGTGTCCAGCAACATTGGAATACTTGAGCAGTCCATGTTTTCCCAATCGCAAGTCAGAAGCATCATCAGAATCCGAGCCGTAGACATTAGAGGCATCAATCCAATGAGTCAGGGCGTTCATTTGATCCGCATATCCTAAACTACAATCGACTCTCGGAGCTACGCGTGATCTAACGAAATTCATGCATTTTCGTCCATGGGGACTGTAAAAAGGATCCTTGTCTGGAATTTCTATAGGATAACAATTTTTATGTTGATCCTTTTTAGGCAAAACGTGTCCGTCACTTGAACAGCATTGAATTCCTGACTGATTATCTGAAACAAGGGCATCAACATATCAACGACCGTATTCCATCAGTTTGTCTAAATTAAAAAATTTCAAAATGATATTTACGGAATCTGAAAAGCGGGACAGAAGTAAAATCGTGATCCAAGAACTGTCCAAATTGCATTAGAAAAAGAGAATATGTTTTGCTGGGTTTATCGACATCTTTGATGAAAGTTTGACTTAATAGTCGGGCACTGGGCAGAGGATGACAGTCAGCACTAATCCTAGGAGCCCATTCTCCTTAATGAGAAATTGAATACAGAATATTAATAAAAAAGTCTGAATTATAAAGTTGTATTCACAAAGTTAATTATATTACCGTCAGCGTATGCTGGGGATACTAATCTTGTCAAGGGAGTTAGCGATTGTCCCCATTTAGGCTGCGAAAGATTGTTACAAGATCCATCGGGAGTTCTGTATTTACTTCGTTTGTCACACTCGGGTTTCTTAGGGCATTTTCCTTGCAGCAATTTTACATTGGATACATTATACATTCTCAGACCCGATATCTTCTGCCCTTTGTTCAAATTGAATCTAGGCCACAATTAAAAGATCATCATAAAATGGCCTGCTTGTTTTCCTTCGTCCAATTTAAGAGAGATAGAAAAGTTACCTGTTACTCAAATCATGGGATATTTCATAGAAAATATCTCCAAGCTTGCCCCGCTCCACAATTTTTTCTGAGGTCTAAAATAATAATAGATAATTATAAATACAGATAAATAACGTTTGAAATAGGTTGTGATTTTAAAGGGAAACTTTACTCTAAGAAGTCACAAAAGATTAAAAATGTAAGATGCTTTACAGGAGTGAAGCGAAGATGTCCTGCGGCAGCGGTACCTTTCCGTACCATGATATGTTTTCTCATCAGAACTTTGTTTTTGAACTCAGTTTCTATCAAAGATTTATTTGCAGCCCCAATCGAAATTTCAATGGATTTGACTGTGACTAGATCTGAGCTGATTTCATATTCCTTTTTTGTGGGTTTTGAACCCAATTTGAACGGAACTACTTTGCACTTGAATTCATGTTTAGGCCGTCCTAAGAATTTAAATTGCAATTTTTATAATTCTTTCTTTTAATTATTTAGGCTAGCTAAATGAGCAAGATTGATATTGGTAATGACACGGCCTGCTTTAGGGAGTAATTAAGATAACCCTACAACAGTAGCTTATCTTCGGTGGCAACATTTGTAAAACGGAGGCATGCATTAGTTTGTATGTATACTGAATTGATTGACACTGGAATAAACAAAGAACTATGAACTATATGTCACCATTCTTTGAAAATTAATATTATCTAGTGCATACTTGTTGTGGAAGTCTTGTGGGGTGGCTTTTTAAAATGGTGTTCGTGTGATGGGTGTTCATGTAGTGGATGTTCATGATGAATCTCATGGGAATCCGGTAGGTTATCCAAATGGTGTTCAAACGGAGGATGTTTGTGATGCTTTTCATTTTCTGGTTTTTCATGCGGCTTTTCATGATGTTGTTCAGGTTTTTCATGGTGATCATCATGTAATCGTTCCTTCGGACAGCATATTCCATAAGCTCGATGTCCCCAACGATTGTAAAAAGTACATCTGAGACTATTACGTGGTAATGTGGAATAATCTTCAAATAAATGAGAATGATGAAAATTTTCACATTCTGCTCGCTTTTTACAAACTCCTGGCTTTCCTTTGTGGGCTATGCAAAATCTGTGAGAGTTACTTGGAGGGAATATGGAAGGGTGATTATATTCGTAAGGCTCTTCCTCGTGAGGGTATTGAGGATGACGAGTATTATAAATATTTCGGACATGATCGTGGGCATGAGGATGATATGGAGGATGTGGGACGTCTTGTATGAACCCTGGAGGCGGTATCTGTTCCAAAAAATTATTATTATGAAAATTACTTGAAAATATAACTCCGAATTCAGTGAATATTTGCTTAAACTACCGGTGAATGGAAAGGTTCCCAATCATGTTGATCAAAGACATCGTACGGGAGTTGACTACAACTTTCTGGCACTTTGACACAAATTATTAATGAAATAAATAAAAATATTTTATCAGAGTAAAACATTTTAAGTAGACTTTAAACGCAAGGCTTTAATAAATTAATTATTAATGAGTAGCTTCTCTTTACATGGTAAACCAAGTATGAAGAAAATAATTGCTACAGATCGTATTTAGTTTTCTGTTGGGTACAATTAACTATTCATCACCACAAGCTCTGCACTTCGTTTGATGAAGATACTATGCTCCATTTGAAGACATCATTCGTGACATTGAATTAGCAGAGCATTTTGTAATTCACAAGGAACCGTCTTGAGATGCATTTAAAAATGTCATGGAGGTCAATAATAATAGTAATGCGTACATCCGTAGGATGTGGATTCTAGCAAATACCTGTTTCTAATTAGCAGAATATATGCACCTGTTTCATTTTGGGTGGAATAGGAAGCACGGCACATCATGTACATTAAGACTCATCATCAGTTGAATTAAAAGACTCAGCACACCTTTAGTAGGAGACTCTTCATTGACCTTTAAGTTAAAATCAAGACTTGAGCGAATTTGTATGCATAATTTATTTGTCTAGTACAGCATACACCTTTGTGGCGGTGTGATGAGAATGACGAATAGCAAGTAATCGACCTTTTAATTATAAAAATACTATTTTTACAAAATTCATTTCCCTCAACTGATGCTAAGCCAAGAGTATAAACTCATACACGTCATGCAAAACTCTAGTTTATGTAGCATCACACGTATATTATATTATAGTTAAGTATTATGGCTTTGTACTATGTGCACGTGCAGTGTAAAACTTCTACTTAGCTACCTCTACCACAATTTACAATACATATTAATACTTTGTAGCATCCTAGTCTTCCTAGTATCCATGAAGTAAACGTTGAGTAACTATTACTAGTAATTGTATAAACTCACATACCACAACACAATAAATGTGGATAATAATATTTCACGTACTTAGAAGAATATTACTGCTGCGATGGGAGAGGTGTAAAGGTGTAGGCATGTAAAATGCTTTTATATATAACTTTAATATGTGGCATAACACACAACATCAGTTAGGTACTGAGATTCTATTCAATTAGGCAGTCTTTGCAGCCAATTTTTCTTTCTCAGCACATATGATATGTATTGAAAGTTCAATCAAATAGGGAATTTTAAATACCCGTGTATAATGAACCATCACATTCCCTTAAAATAAAAACCGAAAAACATATCGTTGTCAATTTCTTAATTTATAGCTGAAAAGCATCCGTGAAATAATATAATAATTTGTTTTACAGCTAATAGTGTTCATTACTATCATTATTTCATTACGGATATTTCCATGTTTTCATGTTAATTTGCTTAATGTACCAAATATTATGTACCAAAGCGAAGAAATATACCTAAGGAAAGGTGGTACTAAACGGTTGCATATAAACACTTTACTTGAACGGGAATCACGCTAAATGAGACCTTACACTTTTTCATGTCTTATACAGTAGCATCATTGACTACAAAACAAAGCTCCATTGAAGCATTTAAAAAGATGTCTATTAGGATTTAAAAATTACGCATTCTGACAAATTGGGTATTTAATTGTTCGTTTAGACTTGGGTATTCCTAAATCCTACCCAAAATGTACATACATTAAGGATTAAGGGTCCTTTATATTCACACTTTTTTACTATTGTATCCTTATCTTGTTTATTTTTTCCATACAAATAGCAAGGATGAGGTTTCAGTGAGCTGATAAGATAGTGCTATACTTATTAAATGGCTTATTTTAGATATCTATATGTGATGATTATAATATTTGTAGTATACCAAGCAATGCTTCCGTTTTTATATGAAATTATATATTTTTATTTTTGGACACGTTAAATTTAAGCACTAATTGATTGCTTATACTAGCGTACTTTATGTGTCTATAAACTAAAAGACAAGAATAAAAGGGCCACCAGACAAGTCCTTCTGACTAAAGTACTGTAGTCGTAATTTAGGTTCATGGTTGAAGGCACGCTCAAATCACAACTTTTTAACTGAACATTTTTCTTAGATTTAACATTTTATGTTGACAAAAGTATTTTTCTTAGCATTTTAATATTTTTGGAATACCCTACTATTTTCTGTAGTAGCATGGTTAGGACCTGCGACTCTGATTTTGACTTGCCGACCTACCCCTAAACCGTAAATAATACTAAAAATAGGAAGAGATTGGCAACCATTTTATGCCATTGATTGTAGTAAAATTGCGTTAATGTGGGCTATTTCATCTGAAATTGTATATTCAGCATATTTTAAGTTGCAATAGCCTTTTCCAAACGAACAGTGAGAAAATGTCACCTCGAAATGCACCTGGAGTATCTTTAGTGTTGGTATTAGTTTTTACTGTAGGGGCTAATGTACACACTATAGAAGCCCAAAGATTTGGTAAGAAAATTCTGTTCATACAACTTTTACATGAACGTAATTTCATACTGCTTAAAGGTGATGCAATTCAGAGCTATAGTCACATAATTGAAAATAACATGTTTCTTTTTCAGCGAATATAATAGGACAACCATGTAGCATGAATGACGTACAAGGTTCTACAGGAATTTGTAAATTTATAGCGGATTGTGCAGCAGCCATTGCATATTTGAGAGCTGGAATTGAACCAACTGTAGTAGCTCGTTTGGTAACAACTACAACTTGTTTTAACCCATTTCTCATGTTGTGACAATAATAATGTGTTGAATATGTAAATAATGTGTAAATGTGCATATAAATGCATTTTGAATTTATAGAAAAATGTCGCAGTAGTCTGTTGTCCTACAGAAAGAAGAATCAGTGCAAAAAGTTAGTACCTAAATTGAAATACATCAGATATCAAATACTTTAATGATGTAATGATGACTCATCCTATGGCCCACTTAATAATATTTTATATTCAATAATGGATTTACATTTTTACCTTAGAATGTGATGGATATGCAACAATTTTGTCTCAAGATTCCTCCGTTCGTCCTCTGTTACCAACCAGTGAATTATTAATGACCCCAACAAGTGCACCACAAGTAGCGAAGTGTGGTCTTAAAGAACTCACGTTCATTGTTGGAGGGAGAGATGCTCATTTAGGTAAAACAATTATTGTTTTCGTTGAAAACTAAAATTGTTGACGCACCTGAATAAATATATTCATAAGATACAACGGAAACAGTTCATAAATGCATGAATATATTACGTGCGAGATATATAATATTGAAATATGCTTTTAAGTAAAATAATTTGCGATGTTTTGTTAGGTGAGTTTCCTTATATGGCTGCAATTGGCTATGGCCCAAATGGACAATCAGGTTTCAAATGTGGAGGCACTTTAATTTCCGAAAAGTTTGTAATTAGTGCTGCTCATTGTGTATCCGCCTCTAATCGGCAAGTAAACAATAACGATCGTTATTTGTCCAAATGAGTAAACGCATGTAGAGAGATTAATATAACAACATATGTAATTCTGTAAATTCAGGCCAACTGTCGCCCTTCTAGGTGAAACGCTGCTGAACGGAAGTGTTACTACTAGAGGTCTTTCTAGAATAAAAAACATAATCATTCATGAAGACAGAAAGAATCCATTAAAATATAACGACAGTAATGATGTTTATCCCAATCAAATTAATTTATCGCATATTTGAATCCAACTTTGTTTTCCATGCTTAGTGTAAAGAAAATTATGTAACTATTTACTTTATAGTTGCCTTATTTGAACTGGAGAAAGCTGTAAAATTCAGCAGATACATAAGGCCAGCTTGTTTACCACAACCAGAGGATCGTTTAGAAAACACTTTGGTAAAATGTACACTATTATTATGTGTTCATAAATCAAAATGCTTTAAATGACGTAAATCATGAATTCCTTGATTTTGAATTCTAGCACATGACTACTGCTGGATGGGGATATACCGAAGGAGGAAGTATGTACATTTCCTATTTTATAATGGTTCATTATTCTTTAAAGAAATTCCAACTTATTTCTGAATATGGGGGTTCGCTTGACATTTTGAGTTATAAAATATATTTTGCAAGCCTGCCATGAATCAATTCGATGCAATTTTTCAATAATTTTTACTCTTTATGATAATATTCCCCATTCAAGAAATATATCTTAAGCAAAACTCCCTTTCTATTTAAATGGTTTAATCTTTTGATTACAACACTAACGTGTTTATATGATTTAAATAGGCGGAGAAGGAAGCAACAATTTAAAAACAGTTAATTTAACAAGGCTGACTCAGAAAGACTGTGAAATTGCTTTCAATGACAAACTTGAAAGAAATGTAACATACCCCAAAGGGATTCTTCGTTCTCAGTTTTGTGCTGGTCATCCAGCGGGAACTGGAGATACTTGCAACGGCGATAGTGGCGGACCAATGACGGTAATGCATATTTATAACATAATGTAAAGTACTTAATAGACGATCAATTGTGTTTTTAGTACATTAACCTTATCGTCATATTTTGTTTGCTATTAGGTTAAGAAAGATAAGCAGGATTGTAACTCCTATATAATGGGAATTACATCCTTTGGATCGAGAGCTTGTGGAGGTGACGAACCAGGAGTGTATACAAATGTTTTATCTTTCGTGGACTGGATCGAATCCAAAGTATGGCCAGGACAGTACTAAAAGCAAATCTCAAAAATATTTTAAAACGATTTTTAAGAATAATTCTAAAAGTTATTTCTATAATTTAAGCAATTATCTCAGCATCCTTGACATGTATGATTGAATAAAAATAAAGGCGTGATTTTACTGTAACGAAAACATTGCTTTTTAAAAGTCGAGCAGTATCCTTGTGTCATCACTCATCAGTACTCTTATTAATATCGTTAATTTTTAAATTTATATAGTATGTTTTTGTTATCCTTTCCTAATTGTCTAAACTTTTTTTCGCACAGAATTTATTTGTAATTCTTAGAAGTTCAAGGAATTAAGTCATTATCTACGTACATACACGCAAAAGCAATTAGCGATAGGGGAGCATAATTATCAGATTTATATTGTCGAAGTACTATTATTATGTAGTTACTCTGCTATTTGTATGCGTGTTCAATAGTGTTGAGTAAATATAATTTAGACATACATACGGATCTAGAATTGAGAAATAAGAACAATTCTTACCCAAAATTTACATAAGAACTACTACAAAGATAATTATATAGCTAAAAGTCGTTTTCAAGTAATACATAGGTACATGCAATCACTATATGAAACATAAATATATAGATACAATTAATATCCATATTGAAGATATCACCATTACATAAACACATCCTTCTTATTATTGCCCAAAATAGTAATTTACTTAGAATTATGCCTGTCGTTTGGAAATTTAGTTTACAATTAATTCATGCTCTAATCTCAATTGATTTTCTCCTCGTTTTTTCCTCTGGGATGAGAATTAGTGATATAAGTAAGAATTGCTACTAAATTACAAGGAAATACAATAAAATATTTTAGGTTTCTGGCTGAAATAATTAATTTCTATTGTTTTCTACACAGAGTGTAATGAGTATTCGGAATATTTGCATCCAACGAGCCTGATTAATTATTTACTACCCCCACCATTTAGTTCACAAAATAACTTTTCTTGTAAGGAGGAAGAAAAAGTTGGTAAGTTTATTATCGGAGGTCGTGATGCGTCTTCTGGGGAATATCCTTACCAGGCATGTCCGAAATAAAACGGAATTTCAAAATTATTTATTAAGTCAATTAAGAATTTATGTAATTTTCTTCCTTTAAAGGTTGCTCTAGGATTTGACACGACAAAACCAAACGGAACTCTTTGGGGCTGTGGTGGGGCTATTATTAGTGACCGATTTGTTCTTACGGTTTTAAGAAATAATTCCATATTCTTCGATTTAAAAATGTTTTTTTTGGCTGAAATACAGAATTGATAATCGTTTGTTTTGTTTTAATTAGGCTGCACATTGCATACACACTCAAAACGGGACACCTCGTCATGTTCTTATGGGAGATACGAAACTAACTGACAGTGATTCCAAGTCCAGACTTGTGATAGATGTTGTTGAGACTTTTGTGTATCCGGATTACACGGCTCCTGTCACGTATGGGGACATTGCATTAGTCAAACTTAATTCGACACTTAATTTTTCTAGTGGAATCATGCCCGCATGTTTGGCACAGGTAATTTATATTTCTATATTTAAACCACAATAATTAAAAATACGCTAGTGAATATTTTATTTTTTATTGATAAAACAGGCAAATGATATTCAAGAAAATAACAATACATGGGCAACTGTATCTGGCTGGGGACAGTTGGGAGAATTTGGTGACTACAAACTTTGTGATTACCTACCTAATTACTTTTCATCTCATTCATTTTAGAGATCTGTGCATTATTATTTCTAATATTTTGATTCAGAGCCCCAAAGTGATACAATGCAAACAGTGAACCTGACTTTCTGGAACAGAAGTGACTGTAATTCATTTTTCAACGATTTGGGTTCAACTAGAAGCTTCCCTAATGGAGTTATTGAATCTCAAATTTGTGCTGGGGATCCTGTGGGAAATAAAGACACTTGCCATGTAGCGTACTAAAACTCACTCATTTTATATTCTGGATTTTAACATTCTCATCGCAATTTTATACTTTCAGGGAGATTCTGGTTCACCAATTGTTCAAAGGCATTCAAATCGCTGTCTTTATTACATTGTGGGTATTGTACAAGGAGGCAAAGCCTGCGGAATGAGTACTCCTGGAATATATACCAATGTTACTTCATATCTGGACTGGATCGAAGGAATTGTTTGGCCAACAGACCCTGAAGAAACGTCTAATGCTATAAAAACAATTTTAGGAATTCCCGTGCGAAAACATTAATTAATTAGTAATTTTATTAAAATACAATGCAAAATAGGTGGAAATTACATTTTGAATCTGAGAAATAAACCCACCATGATTATGATAATTAAAGTAACTAATGTATATACAGTGTGAGCAATAACCTTCTTGACCTAATGATAATTTGGGAAAATCGGCATAATAGCACCCTGAATATACTTCTAATGCATAATGGGTTCATTTAAAGTAATGGGACTGTATGCATTTAGTTAATACAAGATTCTCTGAAAACAGTTTTAGGACACAATGTCATTAGCATAAACTTAATAATATATCGCTGCTTGATTAGACAACATCGGACTACGTAGCTACAAATGCATTGATGATAACGTTAATTCAATGGTAGGTAATTATATCTGGATTTCCTTGCTGACTTTGACTTGTATGTAAGCCATTTTAAGGAAGGAGTTAACTGAAGCATATAACTAATATCTGCAATATGCTACTCTTTCATAATTGGCCAAAAGTGTCCGAAAAAGTATTATTTTGCTGCCTTATTTTGTGGTATGCAGTAAGTGGTAGTATCTCTACTCAGAAAAATACGGGTATTTTCTTATTCACTTTTCTCTTACTCCCGTGGAGAAGCCTAATACTATTAGCATGTTTTTATTGAATGTCTGATTTAAATACAGTTGGGTCCCCATGTGTTACACAAAGCAGTAGACGTTATCCTGGAATATGCACACAATTAGAAAATTGTCCGGGTGCAACTGGAAACAAGAAACTCGGAATATTCCCGACAAAATGTCTATCTACAGTAAAATATTATTTAGAAATATTCTTAAATACCTACGCTATAATACTGTGGTATTCTTATTTACACAAGTACTAATGCTTGTTACGAATCAATGTGGGATTAATTTTTAGGGTAGCCAAGATTTAGTGTGTTGCAGATCTGTCAAGAGAATAAGCAGGCAAAGTACTTAATTTCATAAACATTATTTACATTTACAAAAAGCAAAAATAGGTAATGATGTATATGAATATGGTGAATGATGAATTGATTTGAGATAATTTTTTGCTTGAAGAATGTGAGGAGTATAGCTCAGTTTTCAAAAAGACTGATATCAAAGCAGATAGTACTCAGTTATCTGTATTCGATTGTCCCCAATATGTGACCACGTTTATTTCGGGAGGAACAGCTGCACAAAAAAATCAATATCCTCATCAAGTGAGAATTTACATTTATAAATGACTTAATTTAAACACTATTTTAGCAGCAATAACCTTGTGTCTTTTAAATTGGAAGGCTGCCATAGGATATGATGTTCCAGAAACGGATATCATTTGGAGATGTGGAGGAACTCTAATATCTCCAGACTTCGTACTTACTGCAGGCAGACATGAACATCAGTCTTTATAGCTTGATAACATTAAAATCCAAAGCAATCATGTTCACGAAATTCATCAAGTAAAATATTTTCCACTTGGTTGTCATTTTGAAATTGGAAACCGTTTCGTCCGTCTCTAAACCTAATGATTGGTATTTCATGTAGACGAATACACATAATAATGCAAACCTTTCAGCAATCTTAAATTGCATTTATATTAGCCCTCTGATGAAAACAGCGTCCACAGAAAGTTTTTTCTAGAAATTACAGCCTTTTACTATGGATATAGTTGCCGAAAACCTATTTCCTTGCTGAATTGTAATTCATGTTCAGAAATATTTTATTTTCTTGAATTTCGTGACTATGAACAAAGTAAATGTAGTTTCTTTGTGCTATGAAGACTGATGTTCATGTTTGTTTCCCAGCTCATTGCATTAAAGGTTCTAAAGAGTAAGTACCTACCTACTTAAAACGTTTTTATCTTCCAGTTCCATTATAGATTTTTTATCTTTATTTTTCGTATTTATCATATCGGTGCAGTTTAGTCTGACACTCTGGTTAATAATATCACTTTATTTTCTTAGTCCACCGAATAAAGTCATGTTGGGGGATATTCACCTTCCTGGACCAAATATAAAACCTGATCCCAACCGGATTGAAGTTCCTATAGCTAGTGTTACAGTTCACCCTGAATATTACCCACCATTGGAGTACAATGTAATTTAACAATCGTTTTCATTACTGCACATGATTTGTAGTTATTATTTCAATATTACATGATTTCGATATTATAGGACATTGCATTGATAAAGCTTGCTCATCCCGTAAATATCTCCAGAAGTGTCTTCCCAGCATGCTTACCAGATGCTGAATATCGCTTAGACAAAAATACTAACATAGAAGCCACTGGTTGGGGACAACTTGGAGCGTTCGGTAATAATATCCTCTTATTACCTAGATCATGAATTTCGAAATCAATGTTTCTCAATCAACATGATTTAAAAGTAAAATTGCAGATGATACAAGCGACGAGTTGCAGTCTGTGTGGATTAAAAAATTCGATGAAGACTGCGATAAGTATTTTGCCAATTTACCAGACAAAAAAACTCGGTACGTATAATATACATATTACATATAATTATTATACATTTATTCAAGTAGAAAGGCTGTATTTCATATTAGTTATTGAACTGCATGTTTCTTCCATATAAACATAGACTACCGGAAGGAATAATTTCCTCTCAATTTTGTGCTGGAGACAAAGTTGGAGAAAAGGACACGTGCAAGGTAGTCAATTTTTAAGCATTTATACTACATGCACACTTTTGTGAAATATTTCCATTCAGAAAATTGATAGCTTACTAAATCATTTTTATACGTAAAATCGACTTGATAGCAATTTTTGCTTGTAAGGTTGCAAGAATATTTTTAGGTGAAACAACAATAATACGTGGAGACACGAATGAAAAATGCGCTGGGAGATGGAAAATCAGTAAAGATCCTATTTTTTCTGCCTTATTGGCTCTCAACATATTAGCATCTGTAGATTGAAGTGCATAATTCCTCAAATGCACCCAGTTTAGCAGCTTATTACTCAGTGAAATCAGAAAATATGAGTTTTTTCGTCTCTAAAAATAATGACCATAAACGCCACTTTTTATAATTCATTGGGTCACAACCCAAAATTTTCTAACATCGCGGACAATTTTTTGTTAACGATTTAATTGAAAATGGTCGAAAATACATTTTACAGTTATAATGTTGTTTCATCCTAAAACAATTATATCTGTCAAGCAAGCAACCTATCAAGTCGATTTTAAGTATATAATAATTTATTAGCGATATTTAGCATTAAAAACCGCTTACCACTGGTAAATGGGAAATAGTGTTTATATTGTAAAATATAATTTTTTTATTTCCATTGTATTTGGCAAACAATTTCCCTGAATCACATTTTTGTATTAAAATACAGGGCGATTCTGGAGGTAAATTTCTATACACTCACTTGATCGATATTTGGGAATGGGTAACTCAAAAGGGCTATCTTTAAAAACTGTGATTATCATCTAGGTCCAATTACAGTTCATAAAGATCAAGTAGAATGTATCTTCTACGTAATCGGGATCACGTCATTTGGAAGTAGTTTGTGTGGCTATCAACAACCAGGAGTATACACAAATGTTCCATCATATATGGATTGGCTAGAAGATATCGTTTGGCCAAATTCCACATATAATGTTACGAAGTACCCCTATGAATCCATATTAAATACTACCAAAATTGTAATTTCAAACACATCAAATAATAAGCAACCCATTGGGACGGGAAATAATACAATACATTCTACCACCAAACCTCCCCCGCATTCCACGACTAACAAACCGCTCCCGAATTCAACAACTAACAAACCTCCTACGAATTCAACGACTGACAAACCTCCTACTTCAACGACTGACAAACCTACGAATTCAACAACTAACAAACCTACCCCGCATTTAACAACTAACAAACCTTCCCCACATTCAACGACTAACAAACCTCCTCCGAATACACCTCCTTCCAAGATTACAACACCCAAACCCACAACGACGACCACTACGGTTAGTACATCCAAAGCCACCACTTCTTTTACTACATTGAAACCCGAAAAAGTCATAACAACCACCACCCCTTTCGATCCCTTCGATCCGGAAGAAGTACTAAAAATAGATCAACCTGCAAAGCTAAGCTATCTGGGGAAATTGAAACTAAAGGTAGCACAAATGATACACGATTACACAAGAGTGGCATAATTTTCCCAGTACATTTCTAAGATATTTTATTTTATAAAAAGGAAAATAGATTCTTATGAATTTTTTCAACGAATTATTCTTGGGTAGACTAATTTGTAGAAACTAATGATTATATAGCTAAAACAGCATTGGAAGACATGGAGAAATACAAGTCGTTCCTGATAACCTTTCGTATATTGGCGTTAATAATGGCTGTTTTTTTTCTTGCAATTTTATTGTTTTTATAACTTTTCCCTTATTTGTGCACTAAATATGGATTTATTATTGTGGCTTTTTAATGTTGTAGTGAAGTTACCCAAAATATCCTAGCTAACTGTATGTTGCCCTTATAATCGATACAAAAATTGCCAACTCTTTAAATTAACCGATATCAATGGTTATGCATAAAGCTTATGAATTTTAAAAGGCAATAAATACTACACACTTGTACCATTAAATAGTTTGGAGACAGAATTTAAATAAATAAACGTAAGTACTATCAATAAAACAAATGCAATTATTTCGAATTGTGTAAATAATTGTACGTTGTAAAACAGAAAAGTGTTATTTTTGTATCCAAATTTGTAAAATTTTATTACACAGCTTTGAAAATTTGAGCATAGAGCAGGAAGAGCTAAGGTAAATGTGAATAATTATTGCAATAGTTATAAGATTTAGATAAAGCATGCACTGATGCATAATTGCACACACATATTTCAAGTCCTTCGTTTCATGATATCAAACTTTCAATCGTTAAACAAACAAAAGTATATTCATTTATAAAAGGCAAGGCAAAGGCTTTAATACAAGGAAAATTTTCGTATAAGCCATTAAATGTGCCTCTTAGCATTTTATTGTTGTCTCCTTCCAATTCACTTATTGCTTCAGAATGTGTCAAGAGTTCTGTAGATCTGTCGTATGGCCTGTATCGTTGCTTTGTACTAATTACGTGCATTCATTATAATATAGGAAATGATAGTACAATGTTACATTTTTCCTTTCCTCTTCGAGTATACAATACACAACTGTGCCAATGCCAACTAATTACAAAAGATTTGGCAACAGTTTGTCTGAATTTTTTTCGACAGTAACTAGAATACTTATATTATTGTCACGGCTGTGACGAGGCTGATATTCAAATAAATAAACTGAAGATTCGTCTCTTCCAACTATTCTTCTTACTTCTGATAGAAATCTGTCCAGAAAATTGAAACATACTGTTGACGACCATTGCTGAAAATTACAAAATATTTTCAATGATATGCATCCATACTTTGCCACGATTCTTAACATATCACATAAAATTAGTGAAATACTTACCGCTCCCATTTTTGGTAAAGATGACAAAGGATACGATTGTATTTCGTGAACAACACCTTCATCATCTCGGAAACCTATTAGAATGTCCGAGATTCCAGCAGTAAAGGATTGACACCACCATTTACGCAAATTAAATCTAAAATATCCAAATAGCAATGTTAGATAACATTTAAAAGACATTTTTACTGCAATTAAGCCCATTTTTAAGTTAAAAAAATATAATTAACTAAACACAGAAAACGGGATTGGAATGGTCATAAATACTTAAATATTAGTGAAGAAATACATAACTAGGTACTAGGTACATATAAACTATATATAACAATCTTTTTTCGAAATTAGTAATGTTTTCTAGTTTGAAAATACTCATAAATTCACTGACTTGTACACTTGTACCGTACCATTCAGTTTTATATGATATTCACTTCAAATAGTTTCTCACTAACCTGCGAAAATTAAACGGCATATCTCCGTGTTTAGGAAATTGCTTTGTCGTTTTTAATTCGACTAATTTAGAAGAGTGCAGCAATTCCGGATTTTTCTTTGGATTGGCATCATTTCCGTCTTTTACGATGACTCCGTCTACTTCAGCAGCATATGCTAGATTATGAGATCCTATCTTTGCCTGAAATACTATGTTACATTCTCGTTTTTCAGTTTTCGTTGGGTCAGGTTTGGTGTATGGACTGTCTACAGAAAATCAATAATATTTTATTTTACTTCTGAATATTATATAAATATATATTTGTAACATTTAATTTGTGGTCATCTTACCGGACAAAAGGAAACTTTCAAAATTAAAACCCCAAACGGCTGTCCTTTTTATTTGGGGGTTGGAATTAAACTTTTTTCTACTTTCGATGTTTTCCGTAGTGTCTAAATTTCTAAGGTAAACTGTGCCATTCTTATACATTGCTGCAATTTTCCAATTGTCTTGATATTCGTATGATGTATTGAGAATTTTAGACATTAAACCGCGGTAAAGAACAAAATTGGGACGCCTAAAGAGAAAATATACTATTATTTTCCAAATAAAATGTTTTAGTTCGGAAATATGAGTATTCATATACATATTCATAATAAAAAATGTACATCGAAATTGCAATCAAATTACCATCTTCGAAATCTTTCTTTGTGCCGATGTATCCACTCTAATAAATGAACCAGTTCTGATGTTTCTTTAAGACTTGCTTCCTCCTCCTCTTCAGTTCTTGCCGATTCCATTTGCTGATTTAGGTCATAATGGACTGACATGCGGTTATTGTGAGGCATATGGCAGAACTTTAAGTAAACAGGGCCCTCGATATATTTTCTATTCTCATTCAATGAAAAACAGCCGGCTATTGTTGGTTTAGAAAAACTTGGGAATGCTGTACTTTCACTAGGTTTTGGAATTGTTATTTGGTACATATCAGACTTAAATTGTCTATCTCGTTCCATTATTGCGAATTTATCAACAACTTAAGCACTTTTCTTGTTTGTTACACCTTCGGCCTTTCACACTACTAAACTGTTCAACGAATGTTGATAGAGAACTCCACTGCTTATTTAGGTAAAATGCAAATCGTAAATGGATGTCGTCTTGAAAGGGCTTGTAATTGTATGCTTGCATCGATTTCGACTAATATTGTATCTATACAAAACAAAAAAATATATAGCCGAAATATCTAAAGATTTTTTGCGAAATGATTGCATTTATTGCCCAAACTATAGGAGTTATGCTATGCTTATGCTCAGAAAATAGCAAATAATATTATAAATTTATATTTTTACTCACGTACTTCTTTTCGTAATTTGTATTTGTATATATTGTGATTGTATCGGCCAGCTGTCTACAACACAAGGATCACCGGACTCGGATTATCACACCGAAACTACATACAAAAATAGAGAAACTTAAAATAATCCGGCCTACAAAGTCTGCACTTGGGAAAAAAGTATTTTTATAACCTAAATGAAACTTTCCAGCTTCCAATGGACTTACAAACAATTATCAACTTATCATCATTAACTGAAGATTATTTTGGGCAGATTGAGCTTTTTAATTTACATTTATTTTATTTACAATTGTTTCAACTTCCAGATCCAGAGCTGTTACAAAGTTGACTTTTGTATACACAAATGTATTTTATACTTGTATCTGATAGAGGATTTTATCAGAATATCTACTGTATAGTATGCAGTTATATAGATATAAAGTAGAACAGAGAAAGAAAATAGGATTTAAGTGCAAAAGTGTCGTTTCAAAAAATATAGTCAGGTAACTAAATTGAGATTTGCAAAACTATGCTACAGGCAAAGGCAAAAATTCAGCGATCCTGTATGCATACACAGCGTTAAATTAAGCATCGCGGAATTCGTGAGCATTATTATCAGATTATCCAGAGCTCTTGTTCTCATTCTTTAAATTCTCAAAGCGAGCATGTGTCGATGATGTGTCTCTATAGTCTACCTTTACCTACCAGAAGAGACAACCAGAAAGAGAGACATGCATGCTGATGCATCCAATGTATGTGTATGTATGTATGTACATAGTAGATTTGATAGACTCCTTCAGACTAGACGCAAGAAAAAGCTAAGTACTTTTACACAAAAATGTGAAAATACCTTTCAGAAAATCTCACATCACAATCACCATCACCACATTCAAGCATGGTATCTTATTTTTCCTGCTACTTGAATCTCCATACCTTTGGCTTGAGGTTGGAATTTGGAATGGAGCATTTTCAATGGAAGTTTTCTCAAGATATTTATTGTAGTGACAGATTGAGAGTTTGAGACAAAAATAGTAATCCCATTCCCTTCATCTTGTTTATTACAGAGTTGATTTATTGTATGTAGCTGTACTAGTTAGTATTTCATATAAAGTCAGTTCATTTATTTAGGGTCGCTGTTTATTGCAACGTGTCAATTAAGTCAATTTTATAACTGTGTGCTCCGGGCATGATAACTAAGAAACAGTACTTTTACATACACTGTGAATGGTAAATATTATAGAGTGCGATGAGTTGATGAGCTGTCAAACAATTTCATTGTAGACTTCATTCTAAAAATGTTCCTCCACGTTGTACAAGCATGATACAGAGTTATTAAAGACAGTAGACAGATGCTGATGTTGCTGTTTTTAGTATATTCATGTTTATATAGATAGGTATGGAATCTTTATGCACGTGCATTCCACTGACGATGACGAAAGACGACCCAATTTATCTATTACTGAATATTATGCTGGTTATTTATGTACCTATATATTAATGACAATTAGTGACTCGATCACAAAGAACTGCTAAACCGGTAAACTAATAATCGTAAGTAATGGTAAACAAAAGCAACATAACATATTGACAATAATACTCCCACCAGGCGAGGTAGGATAAAAATATTTTAATTATATCACAATTATCTCTTCCAGACTTTGAAGCAGCTGTAAGATTACGCATTTCTTTGTACATATGTATTTTCATCTTCCAACCTTTTATATTTAGTTAATTAATTTGTTTCGCTGTACGTAGCCGCTACTTGTTTCCTATAAAGATGTAGCGTCTGCATTGCAGAATGCATCTTTAGTTTCATAGATAATAATAATTTGTATCCTTACAGCATCTGGATCTGGATCATCCGATATGTTAGAGCTTAACTATTGCGTTCGCTAGATTATAATTATGAAAGCAAACGCAAAGTTGTGATTTTTATATTATATGCAGTGCAGCTTGAAAATGATTGATGATCCATATGCAAATAACTTTTCCATCTTCTTAACTGCCCTTTAAAATTACTGACATAAATCGTATACGCTCATTGTTTTGGTACATTGTACCTGTGAGTTTGGAGCACACACACAGAGGTAGTAATATTTTGCAAATACATATAGGTAGACATGTTATATAGTGCAAATAATATGCAGTGTAGCCATGTACTATTGTGTAATGCGTGAAGTGTGAATCTCATGTGATAGATCCGAATTTTTCAACAATCTGGCACGACTAAAGCGACTGCTTACTGCTTATGCACTTCTGTTTACAAATGTCAAAGTGTGATTGTAATATGATCGGGTGATCATAACCTAACACATTCAATGACTTACGTCATCTATGTCACCTTATTTACTTTTTTCTGTATTTTTTAGGTCTTATTTCAGATTACAGAGAAAAGTTAATAAATACGTGTGAACAGCAGGAATTTGGGAGACATTTCCAAGAGTATGTCAAATCAAGAGGAAAGAGAAATAGTACAAGATCCGTCACAGGTATATACCTACCACTTTCAAATCAATTTGAAATCAAGAGCTTTGTAAGTTATCTTTTATCTGTCATTTCTCTTTTACCAAACATCATTCACTAGGTGGTAGACAATTTCTAGATGGATTGCGTATGCATTATTTCCATACTACTCAGAATGGTAGGAAATGGGTAAATAATTCATTTTCTTGTGTGTATCCAGGAATTCCTAGATACTAACCAATACACACTTTCCAACATAAAGCATTACGAAGTTATCTTTGGAAAAATGTTTGTTTCCACCGGAGGAAAAGATACGACCAAAATATTTGTCGATATGCTTCAGATCGGAAAAGGAAAACATGTGTTGGACATCGGATCTGGGGTATTCTATTCCTTTCAAGTTATTAGGATTTGGCATTTTTTCCTTTTATACAAAAACACTCATTTTGGTTCACTATTTTTCATACGATCATTACTTGACGACTAAAAATTGACTCTATATTTAATTTTTGTTACAAGGTCGGCGGTTCTGCATTTTACATTGCTGAAAACTGCCAAGCTAAAGTTCTCGGAGTAGATCTATCAAGGAATATGATCTGTCAAGCAAAAAATTACTTGACGGACATGAATGACTTTGTGAAAGAGAATGTAATCTATTTCACATTTCCTAGAGAAAACAAATTCCAAATCTTACAAATCCTATATGAAGTATCACTGTATGTCTCAATCAGGTAGAATTCCAGAACGGTGACATTACAAAAATGGAATTTGAGGATAATTCCTTTGAGTACATATATTGCCGTGAGGTTATTATCTACATCCAAGATAAAGAGTTGATGTTCTCGAAATTCTTGGTAATTGCCATCCAAAACACAATATTAACCAGCATGAGACAATAGTCATATAGTAAATAACTTTACAATTTTAGAAATGGCTGAAACCTGGAGGTAAGCTACTTGTGAATGATTATTGCTACGGATCTCGAATTCAAAAATCTGAAGATTTTCTAACCTACGTAAAAAAACGAAGCTACCAAATGAGAACGGTGGATGAAATAGGAGCAGTTCTAACTAATGTATCTAAATAATAACTCTTCAGTATCAGTAAATAACCCGGAAGTAGCCATAACACGTTTGGTAATTGCATTTTTGAATTGCATGAATCTAAGGTGGGTTTTGAGGATGTCAGAGCAGAAGACAAAACTGAGGAGTGCATCAAAATTTTGAAAAATGACCTTGATCGATTCATGAGGGACAAACACAAAATACTGAACTCGATAACTCGAGTCGAATATGATGACATATTCTCAATGTGGGAACTGAAACTAAAACGATGCAAAACTGGAGATCAGACCTGGGGTCTTTTCACTGCAACAAAATAACTAAACGAATGAACTCATTGGATACCCGCAAGGTATAATACTGGAATACTACTAACATTTAGCTGTTTATATCATTTATTTGCTATTCGAATTATATAGGTATGTTTTTATTTAATGAGTAATTGTACATTTAACATTTAATAAATGCTTCACTCTGAAAAATCGTATGCCAAACTTATATAGTTGTTTAATTGGTGTACATTTACGTATGACAAATAATTCATGAACTTTTGTAGTTAATTGTAAAACTGAAAAATTGAACCTTCTGCTGGATGCACTGTGAAATGGAAACAATTAGTTACATAGGTATATTTCTAGTAAGCACTTTGTACAAAACACTTAACTTTACATTTACAGTTATTATTACTATATATAACTTCAATATAAAATATCACTCATTCATTCAAGAGCATTTTATATAAACCAAACGTGTAAGTGTAAGGCATAAAGGGCTGCATAGTTATTAGTTATGTCATCTATAGAAGGGAATTTAATTTAGTTTGATTTCAGGCTTCCCATTTATTTGCTGTTATTACGAATTCAAAATATGGACTTTATCCTGAGATTGTTTGGGTGCGTCTTGTTATTTGTAAATGGGTTTGTAAAGTAGATATAAGAGGTAAGGAGATTAACCTTTTACGGTTTGCGATTCTTCTTGATTATTTAA
Source organism: Tomocerus minor (assembly GCA_009936455.2). NCBI lineage: Eukaryota > Metazoa > Arthropoda > Collembola > Entomobryomorpha > Tomoceridae > Tomocerus > Tomocerus minor. The sequence continues at coordinate 60,754 of JAAAYG020027722.1, read as the reverse complement.
ACGATTGATTAGTATTCTTTGAAAGGTCAGTTGAAGAAGAGTCCTCCCACTCCTCCCTCTGTCAATACGTGACATCACATTGTAACGACTTTTCGCAATGGTTCGTCCAAATATTCGACCAGAGCTTTCGTTTTGGCTTGAAGTAACCCAAAACCCGTGTCACGTTTGGCATACAAACACAAAAGAAGATTGGCCACTTGAGTTATTGCCACTCTGCCATCCTGTTTAAAATTATCATTTGATTAATTAACATTATTAGTAAGAATTACATCGCAATCCTTGCATTTGCAACCCATGAAAGTGCATATATATTTTTATGACTTACCATACAATCTAAGAGGACCAGTTCTAACTTATCATCATTAAGAGCGTTACGCCCACTTTTCTCATAACACGTCCAAATATTGCTCGCGATTGCAGCAGTTACTCTTGCGTCTTTATCACCATATCCGCTGTAAGCCAATAACGCGCCCTCACGGCTCAATAAGCTGAAATCCCCAAAAATACAGATTTAAGTATGTAATTTATTGATTTGTAATGAATAAATTGATAAAGTTAAACAGTAAAGTAAATAGGCTCAAATAAATATTAATTACAGCGTATTTTCCACTCCGGATGTGTTTGCTTCACTTAGGACCTTGGTAAGGGCTTTCGGTTTTAACATTCTAATGCCTTGCAGAAGTCTATAATTAATTAGTTGAACTAAAATTAATTTATCTTGTTTTTTGTGTATTCTTTATCACTATCCACAAAGATTATTTTTACTGCTGCTTCCGATTGATATTTAGATTTGGATCTCGTGACTCGAGGATGTTGACCAACTTTTTCTGCTTCTGCCAGTTCTTCCCATATGAAAGCCAAGGATGAAATTCAGCAGATTGTACTAATCTACCTGTAAAGAACTCAGAAGCAACTCAAACTTTTGTTTCGTGAGCGCTTTTTAAACTTCATCTGAACTCATTTCACTTCAGAATACAACGTACTTATAAAGCGATTGACAATTTTGACACGAAACCAAAAACTGTCGTCAAAAATTTTCCAAATCGAGAAATTGGGGTAAGAAACGCTAACCTATATAAATTCTAAAGGTACCAAGGATTTTATTGCAGTTAAAACATTCTCCATACACTTGGTTTTATCGAAATTTAAGTGAAACTACATAGAGTTTTTTAATTTCTCAAAAGAAACTTTACAATTTAATTATTTTATCATTCGCAGCATGCATAAAATGTTTTTTTGTTTTTACAGAAATCGATGAATGGACAACAAGATAACAACAAATATGGAAGTGAAGAATGGAGCTAAGTTTTTTAAAGAAGAAAGAATTATGTGAATCACCAACTTATGACTGATTTATTTGTACTCGTTCGTAGAGCACTTAAAGAAAGCACTGCCGTTTTGGATGATTATAAGACAAGACTTTTATTATTAGTTCAGCCAAAATGACCTCTAATCGAAGGCTACAATTAGCTGTCACAATTACATGCTTGAATATTTTATCAAATATTTCAATGAGTAATAGTACAAAAGATGGCGAAGGTCAGACTACGGGATCCAGTCATAATGAAGACCCCTTTGATCCTTTCGGTCCTAAAGTAAAATGCGAATATTTACCAATGGATTTTCTAGAATGCGATAAACTTGTTGACCATAAAGGAAATTACAGTGCACGTGACAAAATCGGTTATGGTTGTGTTAAAGTAAGCAAATAACTTTTGTACTGGACTGTGTATAGATTTCCCCAAGACTAGTTAATTGACTACATTGCGCATTGTGTTGTAGATGATAATTGTAGCTTTCCCTTCACATACAATAACTCCCTAAGACATTTTTACCCAGCTTTCACCGTACTTTTACTATTAGAATTTTTAAATGGGATTTTTTTGGGGTGAAAGCTGTGAGATGAGAAATTGTTAATGAAATGAATGTGAAAGCTGAATGCATTCAACTAAAAACAGTATTATATTGTAACGGGATGGGGATGTACATTCTATTATATTGTACATACACAAATTGAATGTATTATAAGCTTACTTAGATTTTATTGAAATAATGCTTATGTAAACAATTCCTTTTACAGTGGGGAGGAGAAATGTTCGAAGAAGTAGAGCATACATCCACAAAATGCCATGTTCTACCAAGAATAGAGTGCCACGGAAATAGATCGTTCGTAAAACATGGCTTTCCATGTGTAAAATACAGTGGACATTATTTTCTTTCTACTCTACTTTTCAGCGTTTTCTTAGGTTTTCTTGGGATTGATCGTTTTTGTTTAGGACATACAGGCACAGGTAATAATGATTTTAAATCCTACAAACGTATTCAATGTATTTATGTAGTTTAATGTAGGAATTTTCACGTTGAGCAACGTGTTAAGAGTGCGTAGTGTCAATTAGTATTTCTATTTGAAATCTTTGCAGGTGTTGGGAAGCTGCTAACTTTAGGAGGTGCTGGAATTTGGTGGATTGTGGATATCGTACTGCTGATCAAAGGAACATTGACACCAGCCGATGGAAGCAATTGGATGCCATATGTATAGTGAGTCATGTACAGTCTAGATAGAAAAAGCTCTCCTGCACTTTATATACAATTTTCTATTTTCTGTAAGTTTAAACGCATTAAAAAATTGTATTACTATTTTAACAAGGGCATAGAGCAATAAAAATTTGAATACGTGTAAGCGTCATTGCCAATATTGCTCTAAAACACTAATAGTATCTACGGATTAAGTCCTCATGAAACTTAGTAAAAAAAATGATGCCAAAATTTAAGTACACTAAATAATAATTGAATCACACCAATACGTTTTATAAGTTTTGAGAAACTGTTTATTATCTTTTCCAGCAGGAAATTAACATTTTTAGTAATATATAGTTACAGAAGTAAGATTAGTTTCGTAGCAAAAGAATAAAGCATGCAATAATTTTATAGCAATAGTATCAATTCTGCATCATAACAATAGTATATTTCTCTATCATTGCAAAATATTCCATCCTCCTAACGGATCATGGGAAAATAGACAGTGTAGATTTATGAAAGTGGCTTTATAGCTGTGAAAAATCCCCATGCTTGATCCCCTGAAGAACAGCGGTTCAATTTGGATTTCCACCCGCTGACCAGGTAGTCAAAGTCAGCTTGTGTGAAATTTTTCAGGAAATCTTCGTGTTCCTCATGGAACCTTTTTAGCTCCAATTGAAGAATGTCAGTGAACTGGTCAGTTCTATCATCAGCAACTACATCTTCGAATCCCACCTGGAATGCAATGTACGATACTCGTTGAATAACACTGCTGTTTATACATTTATTACGATAATTACAATGTTAAATCAACTGTAAAATTACTTTCTGCAAGAGTATTCCGTATTCGGCAACAGTTAAAAGATGATAGCCACGCTGCATAACGTACTTGAGAAAGTCGTGGGAGTGTTCGTCCTTTTCTCCGTGACAGTAGTCACTAATCATTAGTCTTCCTCCCGGTTTGAGCCATTTCTTTAAAATATATCGATAATAGGTTATATTTTTTAGATTGTTGTACAGACTACAAGCATGAAAACATGAACTTTACTGACTAATGATTTACTTACGAAGAAGTTAGTGAACAATTCCTCCTTGTCACCTATATGGAGTATTGTGTCTCTGCTATAGATTACGTCGAAACTCTCAGGCTCAAACTTTTGTTTCGTGATATCGCTCATTTCAAAGCTTACCTACATTTACAGCATTAGAAATGAATTATATTTTCCGACTCATGTACAGATCCTTAAGAATGAAAATGTGATTTCAGTACTCACTGGCAAATTATATAGTAAAATATAATCTACAGAAATGGGCCATGGTCATAGTCATGATATAATTTCAAAATACGGATATAATATGAGAAGTTTGCCTACATTCTTTCGAACAGGTTCTTCCATTTTTCCTTGGTATTCCACAGCAATTGAGATCATATTGGTTGACAAATCAACCCCATGAACCTTTGATCCATACACACGGGCAATATGGAAGGCTGAGCCTCCGATTCCGCAACCTTAAAATATTTCAAATGCAAAAATTGGTTGTTTAGTACTCCCTTACAATTTCTAAGCACTTTTAAACCCATATACACTTTAAATGCATATGTACCTAATTTAAAATAGCAATTCAGATATCATAATATATTTTCATCTTGCATTACCAACATCCAAAACCTTGTCCGTTTCCTTCAAACTAAGTTGTTGGACAAACTCTTCTGTTGTGACCTGACCCCCAGTCGAAACGTACGTTTTTCCGAAAATGAATTCATATCGACGAATTCCTTCTGCAGTGTACTGTTGACCATCCAGGAAAGCCTAAAAAAGAAAAACGATTCTCTATCAGTATATAGATACTGCAATATTATACGGTTCTTACAGATTTACAGAATACCAACTCAAATGCCATTATAATCTTTCAATGTAATTATGATGTAATATAAACTGAAAACTGATAATTTCAAAAATTCTGACCTGGAATGATTCGTAGGAGTCAGCAGCGTGAGGCATCTTTCTTAGGACAAAACCCAACTGAAACGGGTTTCCGTAATGCTGAAAAAGAATATATATTTCAAAACTAAGATGATAATAATACTATGTAAAATCTATTATATACTTAAGTACATAGGGTACAGAAGCACAACATGTGCCAATGTACAAAGTACACTTATTATCCAGTCAACCTTGGAAAGGAAAGATACAAATCCGGTTTTGTGTGTAATGGAAAGCCACTTGTCGTTGACTTTGTATAGCCTGACAGCGGTGGTGGTGGTGTGATGGAAATTATTTAGCTTAATATGCAAACTAGGTACCAATCTAAGCTTGTATAATTTTAGTATTATACTTTGTGGTACTGTATTATTGTTGCATAATAGATACACGTATCCACTTTATTATATAATACTTAGGTGTATATTTTATAAATCCTGGATTTACATGTACCGTCTCAATCATTTTTCTATCCGATGATACGAATTCTAATTCTATATAACAACGTATATGAATCACACTACTTATACTAGAGGATACCTATTGATTCAAGATCACGCAATGGATGCTTGCTACATTTTATCATCTACCCAATGCAATGGCATGATATCTTATGTGTAGGTAAGTATAAGGTATCAATCTATACTTTAATGAGGAGATGTACTGCATTTAATAAATTTTACATTACCATTTTCTGATAGAACTATATAGGTAATTAGCAGTGTATTCAGTGTATTGACTATATAAATGATGGTTCTTAGGGTACAAAATCTATCTCTTACGTACTTATAATGCTGCTGGAAGCTCGCTATCATACGGTTAACTGTGGAGTTAATGACAGAGTTGTTAGCTAGTTTAAGTGTATAGGAATGGCAAGACTGATCGCCTTGCTGGAATGTTTTAAAATGTTGAACCAGAATTCAACTGTCGGGCTGTTACATCTTGGCACAAAATCGTAGAAGTAGAAGTCAGCACTGCATTACATTGCTTGCATACAATGAGAAAGCAATCGCTAACTCTTGGTCTTCTATAACACAGTTATAGCATAGCCGAACAAGCTCCAGTCTAAACAGTCCCAACACAAAACTCTCCGTGTTCAACTGCTGTGTTAGAAATAGCCACTAAAGTTGATTGACGCAAGTACAGCAAATCCGATGAACACGCTTTATCCCCATTAAACCAGCAGCAGGACATGAAATAGTTATGATCGTCCGACTATTGTATGTATAATTTCCCATATTAACTCATCCTTTCATATAAGAATATCATGAATTTATTAGAGATTTACCTGCTGTCATATACCATATATGTATATGTGTTAGCATTCAACAGAAAGGAAATGGAGAAATCCCACAAATTATAGTTAATTGTTAATTACTGCACATTGCAAGTTTGAGCCTTGTTTCAGGAAAAGCAAAATAATTGCATTTTGAATTATTGAGTAAATCTGTTAATTGGTTTGAGAAATGAAGGCTTTAAATGTCTTTTCATCGACGAATCGATTGAAGTTGAACCTTCGACTTTGTTCTTTAAATTTATGCCCTTTTGAGATATTCCATGGTTCACTCATGCAAGCAATGAACTAATTTTATATTTTATATGCCCTACTACCTTTTATAAAGGATTATAATATCAAATCCTTATCATTAAATATTCAGTAAAAACGACTGGCATACTCGCATGAAATTGCATATAATACTGTGAATTGTGTGTATACTGCGTACTGTGTAGACTAATTTTTACAATGTATGAGTTTACCTATACATAAGCTACTGTCGTACAATAGTTTAATTTCATTGATATCCATTAAACAGTGACAATTTGTGTTTGAAAATAATGTAGGTAGGTATATTAAAAATCATATTCATTTAGATTATTGACTGACTATGTAGCGAATCGCATAATGCCCCCCGCCGCCGGCTCTATAGATAGATCAGTAGAAAGCAAAATGTCTCTCATAAACTCATAATTCAATCACATCATTTAGCATTAACCTTTAACCATTGTTTACTGTTGTAATTTAAAATGACTTAACTATCGTAATAGTAATGTCAACCACCACTTCCAACAGCTAATAAACTTCGTTTTCATAGAGCTCTTTAAAGTAAGTTTTATGCATAATGTGTCAGTGGTAGTGGTAACTGGTAGGTAGTTTATGTCTTAGTGTATTGCCAATTCAGCATGCTAAGTCAATGAAAATTCATGGATTCATTCTTACAGACATAGGTTACATGGAGTCAGCAGTTTCCAGTTTGGCTTCAAACATGATAAACAAACCAACATCAATTGATTCTAAAAGAATCCTAAAAACGAATGAAATTGATTTTTGTCCTAATATACATGTTCGTATGTATATTAGGTAATAATGACATATGTATGCCCTAGCTAGCCCTAATAAATACGTTTTAATCTTCACTGTTTGTACTTGTCACAGCAATTATGTTTTCGCCGAGAATATCATTTAACGACAATAAAACTTTCCATGTATTGCCATTCATATGACATTATTGATGCAGAATTTCGTAGAAATCTTTTCTTCGCATTTTGTCGGTAAATAACAGAGAAAACGTTTTTGCCACTTGCAGATCAGAGGCTTCCTGAATACGTTGAATAAGCACCATAACACAATGCTTATTTGCATATAATGACTCTAATTGGGAAAACACGTTTATTAAAAGCATTGCGTAGTAAAAAATATCCCTTTCGTTACTACCTACTCGATTTTAGGCATCGATGCGTAAGTTTTAGAATTATGTATTATGCTAATTTTTATACTCTTGTCTGTTGTCTAATATTGCAATTTTTCTATGCAGTATCGTGCAATAACTCCTAGTAAATATGCTATCTCCACAACTAGTGACACATGAGAATAAAATGCAGAAATCTGTCTCCAATCTCCAAAGATTTGGTTTGAACGTCAAAGTAATTTACAATCATGCTTATTAAGCAATTTAAGCAGCCCCTACCATTATCGACTGTCAGCAGTATTAATTATTCTTAGCTAGTGTAAACAAGGCAGATAGTACCTACCTAATCTCTTTTCATACTGTATGATATTATGTGAATAAGTTTCTTGAAAATTAGTTTAGTAGACAAAAATATACCAATGACAGCAATTTCCGGTCTATTTCTTTTGGTTTTCCATAGTCGACAATACAATACTTTGACTATGGGCAAAACTGATTAGGTATCTACTATACCTAGAAGTTATGTCAAGACTGAAGGCTAAGACATCACATATATTCTTACCCTGATGTAGGCTTCCATAGACAAGGCTCTGAGACAAACAAAAGAGTATGAATGACCCCTCGCATCTGTGAACAGATTACTTCTGAATTTTTGAAAGTATTCACCAGGAGATCTGTAGAATGTTGGGTTGCTTTCCCTTTTGATGTCACCTTAAAGATAGCAGACAGATAAGTAATTATGAATGAAAGTTCGTACTTAAAGGTTGTGTAGATACGCTTTACTATTATGGCCAATATTATAACCACAATTAATGATATCTGTTATGCAATGGATTATGTCAATGAGTATATAGTTCTTCCTTCATTCATATAAAACGTGATTCTTACCAGAAGGTCTGAAACAGGATTCTCTAACAAAGAAATATCCTCCATTTTTAAGCCAAGACAGTAACTTCACAATGAGCTTCTCAAGTTCTTCATCACACAAATACATGAGGAGCCAATTTGAGAATATTACGTCATAACTGAAACACAAATTCCAAAATTAAAAATACTCTTGCACTAAATAGCAAGCTATCTGCAACAGATGCCAGTATGACAAAATGCTCAGAACAGAATTAAATGTACTTGCCTATTAGCTGGCATTTCCAATTCCGTGACATCAGCAGCAATAAAATCAACGTGAGATTGATGTCCATTCAATTTTCGATTTAAGTCGACATAGCTTTCCATGAAATCCACTGCTGTAACAGATTTGGCCACTTTTGCCAATTCTGTTGTGAATCGACTAGACAGAGGTAAAATAGAAATGAAAAAGGTTAGCTACAGCGTATTACTTGATCCGGCAATAGTTTCTACTTATTTTTGTTTTATTTTACCCGATTCCTGCTCCAAGTTCTAACACTTTTTTCCCATTCAGACTTGGGCAAGTTTTTAAAACCTGAAAACGGTCTTCCTCGGCCAAAACTTCATTTGCAGCAGAACATAACATCATAGAAGTTGGTGTAGCCTCGTACTGTGCCCAAAATTGTTTCATTTTGTTTCGCACTTCCAGTTGTGACAATTCTCCGTTGACTCCATTGTTACTTTCAGTAGCAGGCATTTTCTTTAGGAAAAATAAAGACAAAATTAAGCGTGATTATGCCGTATTTTAGAAGAACTACTTAAGGTACCAACTAAACGTATATAAAATATCCGAGATTTTATGTATTGTTCCTAGTCCTGCTATAAATATGATGTCAATAACGAAGCTGCAATTTGTTCAAGAATATAGGAAAATGAATAAAGGTGTTATAAAAGTAATCTCAACCCAATTTTTACTTTGCATTTACTATTTTATAACACCAAAAAAGGAAAATCAGGAGCACAAATTGGTACAAGCAATTGTCTGATTTGAAAGTAATCAACAGTTTAGGTATTGTTATATTCTTATTATTCTTTCTAATGAGTCGGTCAGTTCAGTACTCAGTAGCTGCAAGTTTATTTTTAGAAATGGGATTGGAAAGTCTAATGAAAATATTATTGATGAAGGACAAGTACATGGCGTGTTTAGCTGGAACGGTCGTCTTTTCTTCAAAATTGTCAATGGTTCGTTCTTCAGCCTCAAGTTGTGGTATGGTAAGGCCGGTGTACAAACTGGTAGTGGTGTGGTAGCACTTAGATAGAACTCATATGAATAATAATGAAGAATGATATTATGTGCTGTGTACTTGTACTATGTACATATACAAGAACTTCTACAATGGATCGAGTAGAGGGTGAAGAATCCCAGTCTGCATGGTAGCTCCTCGTAGCTCCTCCACAAGTTCAGTTCATAACAATTTCAAGGTTTATCAATTGACAGACGCTTTACATTTTACATAGTGATAGACTAAGCAATTTATATATACTACTGAACATTCACTACTACATGAACTTGCTAGTATAATGACTGAATGTATGTATAATGCCCAATAATCTGTAGTAGTCCATACTCTTACTTCTGTATCTGATTTTTATAATTACAAACTCGTATAGTTTCTACAGGTTTCATTACATCAAATATAGCTTGACTAACCCAAATCGGCATTATCACATGAATATCAATTTAACAAGTTGTTTCATCATCATTCGTTATTCATGAACTTACTGTGCTTTTACTATTTGATGGATAACTTATTGTACTTCGTATTGTTTTTTATCATAACGCATTGTAATTTTGCCAACCCATCTGATATCTACCTATGTATGACAGTTATAAATGTATTGTATGAATTATATGAAGGCGAACTTGCACTCATTCGCTCATCAAATGAGTCAGTCATAAAAAATCAAATCATTCAGTAAACTTGTGATTCTCATATTACTAAAGATTAGATGTGACGCGACTTTCCTAAACATCATGTACCGATGCACTATAATATGCTTGGGTAAGGGCAGGGACTATTCAATGTGTTCTCAGTATTTTTAAGTTACTAATACATTGTTAGTTTGTCACACGCGTATAAGCAGATTTTTAATTTTTTTTTATTTCAATGTTTTTCATAGCAATAAAAATAATACTAAAAAGTACTAGAATAAGATGAATGCGAATGGAAATGTAAGAAACTGTTGATGCTCAATATCCTGTGACCGCGGGGTAGTTATTACGAGATTGGATTCTTTGACAAAAATCTTTTACTTAAAGTTGGTGTGTTTGGGGCTACTTGCGTTTAGAAGCGACATGAAAACATCTTTCAAGTGTGCTTTAGTATGGTGCAATATTCTGCCCAGTGTATTCGGCATTTTCGAAGCGCGGTTATTTTAAATACGTCAATCCTGTCATTTCCGAAAGAGATTATTAGAGACTGCAGAAAAATATTATAAGCGACACAAGTTGACAAGTTCGTGTTATTCGAAAAGTAAACATGAATAATGTCACTGTGTCTGTGGAGGTCCCTTTGGAGAACCTTGTACACGAAATTACGTACGATGGACAGGAGATATTGCAGACGTAAGTCGTTTTTCAGTTACACCATGTAATATTACTTAGTTGGTGGTCCTGTTTTGTAAATCATAAGGCATAATTGCGTGTTGTTCAAAATCAAATAACTAGTATGGAGATATTTATGCTTTTAAATTGTCAACAGACCCCTTACGATGTCCGAGAATTTGTCTCGACTGGCCGCAAAAATCGACTTTATTGGGAAAGATGATGAAACGAATGGAACAGACGGCAACAAAGAATCAGAAGAGGAAACTAACGACTGCACGTTCAAAACAACACCTGCTTGGCCATGGGAAAATGTTCATAGTAAAATCAGGTTAGTAAAACAAATAAGCAATCTTTAATTAAAAATGTGTATGTAAAAGTGTCTCCCATCATGTCTTATGGCGATCATGACCTTTATTATTTGTGTGAGATATAGAACAGCGTTAACAGAACTCAGTGTTTTAAGCGACATCCTGACAATATCTCAACAGAAGAAATATCTCGTTTTGGATCCTGTGCAAGCTGAACCCGCCGAACCGAAGCCTGCAGCTACTCTAATCTACAAGAAAAAGGTAAACTCACTACTTACGTCATTTACGTCTCCTACATAGCGAAAATTAATCTATGTGTTTTCTGTAACTACTCCAGAGTCTTGCTGCAGCATCTTCTGTCTTGCTAAGTGGATTTGAGAGATTAAGGACGTCTTTAAATGAGGCTAAATCAAAATCATCGCTTTCCTCTTTGCCTGACTTTCATATAGAGCTTTTGAGACTCCGACAGAATTGGAGATTGAGAAAGGTTGGAAATTCTATTCTTGGAGATTTGTCATATAGAACTGCGGGCTCTCGCTTTCCACAAGCTGGAATTTTTGAAGTAACAAAAGCGGAAGACTACGTAGAAGGAAATGAAGGAGCGGACGATGTTGGGGGAATGAGTAGTGGATCAACTACTCCTGGTTCAACAAAACCCACTTCAGCTCTACGTGTCACAGTACCTAAAGAATTGCAAGGGATAGCCTATATTCAAGTTCTGATTCAAAAGGGTGAAGAGACACTTAGCTTCGCAAAAATTGGACTTTCATCACCTGCTCCCGTAGCCAATGCTCATTGGCAACAACGTTTGGAAGCTGCTCAAAACGTGTTATTTTGTCGTGAACTATTTTCGGTGTTGGCTCGAGAGGCTGTTACCCTAAATTCTGTCGCTATTCCTCCTCTTGTTGTTGGAAATCAAATTACAGCAACTCTGTTCCCAGGAATTCTCCTTGTAATAGGATTGTGTCATTCTGTAAATGGAAAAACTTCTGCAGCCACTCCGCCTTCGCCTAAATTGGATCACAACCACGTATTAGAACATTCTCTTCATCAACTGCTTCGAGAAGTTCACAGATCTAATTCTTGTATCCCATTGCCTCATCCTTCCAGTGCCGCAATTGGGATTTCAAGGAAAAGAAGGCTTGCTGGACCACTGGCATATGACCGATACACTTTAACACAAATGACTAAAAAGGAAAGTATTTTAGAAGAAATGATCCGTCAAAGTCAACATGTTGTCTTACGCTTACGAACAATGTACGTACTTGACAGTTTATCCAAAGAAGTGAAAGATCCTCTATTGGTAGCTCATTGGTCTTCTTTAAATGCCGTCACTCACTCTTGTGTCAGAATCACTTTAATGTCGTCTGGGTATGTTAATTGTTTTTTAATCTCTAATGATAAACATTAAACTCTCATCTTGAAAAATATTATATTGCTAAAGTTGGAAACTTAATTTTTATTTCAGGTATGATATGTGTGTCAGAACTCCTTTGGTTGTTCATGTAAAAGAAAAAACATTAAAATGCATATTAAAGGATGGAAAGGCTATCAATCTGAGCTATGAGCCACAAGAACTGAGAGATGTATTGCTTGCTCAGGTAAAGCTTCAAAAATTTATACTACAATTGCATGCTTACATTTACCCAAAATTTGGACAAATAACAGTTATAGAAAATTTGAATTCTAAAATTAACAGATTTCTGTGCATCAAGTTATGGCTCTCCAATCTTTGTCAAAATGTATGGGTTGGCTGGTTTTGTCTAGCAGGTAATACAGTTTTTAACGTACTAATTTTAGTCATATATATCATCATGTCGACTTATATTGTACAGTTTAATAGCTATTTGCATTGTTTGATTATTGTTTTAGCCCTCACTTAGGGGTTGGTACTTGTGAAAGTTTAGGCAATGTAGCCGGTTGTTTGCTTTCTTCTCCCAATGGAAAACGGTAATTTTCATATTAATTCCATGCACTGTTTTCTTGTCAGTCTGTTTTTTGTAATTTAAAGGATTAACAACAAAATTTATTATTACAGGATGCTGGGAGTGAGAAGTACTCCGGATTCACAGCATTGCGGTATAAAAGTTTTTGTTGGATATCCATCTAAATATTCTACAGATGACATTTTAAATGATGTTATCATTGAAGACCATTTGGACGGACTTCCTTTTGACGACCCCCCAGACCATAATATGAATGGGTTTAGAGGAGTTAATTTCAAATCCATCGATCTAGAAAAACTAGAGGGCAAAAACTTTCTTAATAGGATGGAAATGCTTATGGCAGTTTTGGCAGATGTTGAACCGGACACCCAATATTAGACAATTGTTATGTGGGGGTTTCATGTATTTAACCACTTTCAACTTATAATAAACATTCTGGTAAATAAATGTAAGAATTTAAAAAATATTTTAGTCTACACGTATTCTACCTTCAATGTCAGGAACCGGTTTATAAATATACCACTTCACCGTTTCATTCGTATGGTCGCCTAATGAAACTGTTATATAAACAAGTTAGGATCTGTTATATACTGCTGTAAGATTCTTAAAGACCGGCAAATAATGTGTCGGAGGAACTGTAATATGTATTTCAGTTGTAGTATTTCAGTTTCTACTCAAGTATGTGTATATATAATATATAAAATAAAATATTGAGAGTTAATGTAAAACACCATTATTGCTTTAGGCTTTCCTGGCCGAGATCTCATCAGACTAATGAAAGATTTTCAAATATCATCAATAACAGTATAACTTAAAACTATAGAGTATTGTCATATAAAATATGGAAAAGTTTCTAAGTAATTCTTTATTTATTGTGAATCTGCTACTTCGTTTTGACTTGGGTTTGGTGATACATCGGGTTGTAATGTAATAATACATGTACTTGCTTGTAAAATACTGCTTCCTTTACATGTTTACAAAAGTCCTAAAATCGCGAGGTAATAAAATATCATATTATTATTAGCAATTTAATTGCGGCACTAAATGCAGTATCTATAATCTATTTGTGTACTTATTGGGCAACAACCTTCATAATGTGTAGTTTCATACAACCTTCAAAGAAACACCGCACATTAATTATTTCATTAATAAAATTGATCTCCTTTTTATGTTGTGATTGTAGGTATATATTTGACACGCAGAGGCATAAATTCGTAAGAAATCAAATGAAGGCAATGAATCTTTTCATGAGCAACTGCGAACTTGGTTGAAAGTTGCTAGTTACAAAATTATTATCTACTACTATGTGCATGAATATTTAACTTTAAAAATCATCCACATTTTCCCATTACATTCATAATGAAATGTGCTAGATAAATCTGTCAGATAACACATTTTGGAAACGTGAAAAACACCCCCAACATGAACATCCTCTTTCTTTATTAAGCGTTCAGGAAAATTATCAGAGGTTTTTACTTGGCTGTGTGCAAAGTAAACTGAATTGAGCGAGCAGAGTGAGATAAAAAAGAAGTAGGAGTGGAGGAAGGAGTATTCAAGTGTGGAAGAAATTCATTCGACAACTCGGCCAACGATTTCGCGATTCTTCACCAGCTGAGTTTACTGTTGCGGCATCTGCGACTGCATAGTGCATGTCCGTTTGTTCGTTGTTACTCTTGAGTTCTGAAGTACAAATCTCGAACACTAAAAGTTATTTCTCCCAATGTGTATTGTTTTCCCTGTTTTGCAGTGATAATATATCGTTAATATTGGATCTGACTGATCTTTCACGGTAATTTCTGGCAAACTGAATAAACGATTTTCATTGGGTTTTTCTGTCTCAAGCTTTGTGTGTAAGTCTTATCTTAATATGTTATATGTACATAATTATACGATAGTAGGAAAGTAGGAATGCAATGTAGGAAACAGAAGTAGAGGCACGTAATTTATTCGCTACTACCCTCAATCTCAGTCGTTGTCCTTTTGGTTTTGTTTGTTTTGGTCATTATCTCTTTTTATCACATCCGTCATTCTTCTTTTTCTGTCCGAGAGCCCGATAAACACTTCGCTCACACAGTTCGTTTCACAACACCTGCACTTGGTGCCCCACTAACTGCGTTATTTACCTGTAAAAACAAACAAAATTAAAATATTTGATTATTATTGATATAAAATTCTATTACTATATGCTTTGCTTTTATATTATGCATCCCTTGCTCTAATTGAGATGGAAATGCAATGCAAATAATCATCGTTTGTCAATACAGGGCCAATAATCAGTATCTGTGCTCAAAGAACCAATTGAATGTGTTCATAATCACTGGAATTGTCACGTTTTTGTAATACTCTAGAAAGTCATCAACCTGTGAAGGATCTGAGAGGTATGAAATTACTGTCTATTTCCTTTTAATTTAGAGTTCTCATTTTACAAGCACCTGTAGGATTAACATTATAATTTTACATACTAGTTTTACATTTATTGATTGCAGTTTCGCCAATATAATGGACCAATTTTAAAGGATTTGAGTGACAATTATTTTCGATTGTTTGGGATGAGACTTCCTGATGGTCTGGACTTCGATGAAAGTTAGTGCCACGTCTATATATGATATTGGCGATCGACTGTGACTGGTATATAGTATATAGGCCTCCTGCATATTCATATTAGCTCTTTCATTATCGTATATAATTTTTAAAGTGCCTAATTTGAAAATTTTCAGTATATTGGCTAGTTTTGTCAACTGACTTGTCAATTTAAGAATGGAAGATCCATATTTATCTACATTCTTGGCCGATATACAAAAGGTTTCCAATGGATTGTGTACGTTGGTGGAGTTTGTGGTTGGTTTAAGCTACTTTTGTGGCAAACAATTAGCAGGAGCAATATTAACAGTTGTCCAATTCGTATGCACTGTACTATCCGAAGGCAGTATTTGGACTGGTTACATAATTGAACAAATCATCGAGCTAGAAAAGTACTTTATTAGCTGCGTCTTTCTAATCTACTTTGGGATCTGCCAGATATTCGAAGGTAAGATAATTTTTTTTATAGATTTATACTTATCCATTTTATTTGTGTCTGTGCAGTCAATGTTTTATATATGCATTTCTTATAATATAGCCTTCTATATAACTTTTCAAGATCTCAAGTCTTTCATCCAACATTTTGCTGAATCGCTGACAAAACTGTCTAGCGACAGTTTCTCTGCTGTTGCCACTTCCGTCCAAGCGCTAACAATTATTCCAGAGCAACTATGGGCAGCACTAAGTATAGTTGGAGACTTCACTTTCTCAAGTCTATACAGCATTCAACTACTTGCTGTGGATTTCTTAACGCAACTGGTTTTAGCTCCTATAAATGTTATTGTTTTCGTGGGGAAACTCTTTTTTTCAATGTTAACCCTGCCGGCATTATTATTTAAAGACATTACCTTGTCGGCTGTGATAGGGATATGTGTTCTTGCAGCTCTCTATTATTTTGTTCATAGAAGATTAGTGATTACAGTCTTTCAGTCTGTCTGGCGACTTTTGAAATGGATTTGGAATGCCTTTGGAAATATGAGCTCTCAATTATACTGCCTAGTATTTCGTCAGAAATCAAAATACGATGAAGACAGGTCCTCATCTAGTTCTGGCAAGGCTACCAAAGGAATTTGTGTCGTTTGCCAAGAAAATCCCGTCGTTTTTATTGCTCAACCATGCCGACATGTGTGCTTATGTAGGGACTGTGTCCGAACCTTAATCGATTTTGACAGACGCTGCCCAATGTGTAGGCGTCCTGTTGAACAATATGAACAAGTTTATATATCCTAAACATTTAATGTCGTTAGTGCAACGTTGGTACTTAACTTACAAGTGGTACCCTTCTAGTTATCTAATTCTTTAGCAAGTTTGTAAATATTTATGTAATTAAATTGTATCTAACGTTAAAATGATATCCTAATATATTTAATTCGGTTCGACGCTTGTTGTCATTGTGGATAAATGTCATGTACATGTTTAAAATTACGTTAGTAATTTTTGTTGTGGAATTTTTTATATGAAAAACAGAAATATTTAACAATATGTTAGGTTATAATACATAATATACGTTTTTTAAATTGTAGTTTATGAAAAACTAATAATAAAAACTATGTATTAATATTGATGTATAATAGGCAAGGCACAATAGTATTACTTGTTATTTCTTATTTGCTGCTAATAATATTATATACGCTTTGTGAACGTTTTCTTTAGAATGGGTGAGCGATCTTTAGAGTTTAGTTTACAGCATAAATTAATAAGTGTGAAAAAATTAGAGTTAGATACCCAGTAAATAGGATGTAAGTAGTTCTAGTTTACGTTTTGACTGCCAAACATAGTTGTACCAAAAATATATTGTAAGCCCTAAAACAGAAGTAGTAAGAGATAAAGCATTTTCATTCAAAGAAAACTTTTATCTCTTCGCTGTGTTGTACGTATTGAAAAACATTTCAATGCTACAGACAGAACTAAAACTTCAAAAATCACAAGTTCGCAAGTTTTGCATGGTGTACTGGTAATAATATAGATTTAAACTTTTGACTGATCTTTTTTGTATTTTGATTTAAGTGTAATACTTTGATTCATTTGTAAATTCCTAGTGCAAAAATGACAAAACTATTATATACATCCCTTTTTTGGATTTTTTGAATAATGAAATACTAAATACTAGCAATGATTTAATTCAGCAATGTCATTTTAATAGAATATTACACATTATTATAATTATTTGTCGTATTTGTCCATAATTTGTAATACTGTGAATTGCGTGTAACGGTGTTTGACTTTTTCATGTTACCAATTTAATTGCTTATAGTTATAGACATAGATGCTCATTATAGAACGTAAAACAGGGAAAAGGAATGGAGAAACCACTTTTAATTGGTTTAGAAATATCAAATTTTCTTGCCAAATTTTTTATATATTTTACGAAACACTGAAATAAAATTTATAATAATATAGAACGATTAAGTATTGTGAATTATACTACCACAAATATGAAATCTTGATTTATTAAACAATGTGATGAACATATATATATTATATAGATGACCACGTTTCAACACTTAATTGCATCAATAAAATTAGCATCTGTATCTGCAATCACTTTCACCTGTTGTGCTACTAATAGCTTCATGTTCATCCTTTTAAAATCTTTCACATAATATTACTTTCACCCTGAAGAAACTTGCTTTCTCTTTTAACTCATCAATAGCGTGCACAACTTTCACCGTAGGAGAAAATTAATTATTTTACTTATGAATCGAAGTTAACCAAAACAATGTTTATATTTACGCTCAAGTGTAAATCTAATTTACACATACACGAAATAAGTTTTAGTTTCTATTAAATAATCTGCATGCTGCTTTATCTGCGAACTTTACTTTCTCCAGATTAATTTTTATCGACTTTTCATTTCCGAATTTCATCTTTTCAAATTATGTGATGAATATGTAATTATTAAATTGTTTGATTTTGTTTCTCTAAAATCGTTTCCGATAATACATTTTTTATTCAGTTAGCACATGGCCTAAAAGCGAGGTATATACACACATATTATAATAACCCGAAAATGACAAGATATCATTCATTATTAATTACAATACAAAACACCACAGATACAATGAAAGATGGCGAAATAAATAGAAAAATGACAAAATTAGGACATAATTAACAGAGCAGGTACTGAATATGAGTTCAATTAAATTGTAAAACAACCATAAAGATCTCTGTTTTGGCTTTCAATTAGCATAATCTTCTTCTGGACAGTTCAATGTCAATCTCACTGACCAACATGCGGCATTCAGCATATAATTTGTGATTGTGTTCCATTGTGCAAGTGCTTACAACAGTGAGAGAGTGTGGTTTGGTTATCTATTTAAAACCTGTTTACACAAACAGACAAATAAATTGAGAAGTTTTGCATTTTGCAAGTTAGAACGCTTTAGCAAGCAAAGTTTTAAACGCAGGCTCTGTTATAAAATATGAGTAGAGAGAAGAATAATATAATTTTGCAGGATATCTTGTAAGTGGTTTCATCGGATTGGGTACAAAATTTACAATTATTTTTTATCGACTAAAGTTGCCCCCTAACAATAGGGTAATTACATTCATAGTAGTGGTAGTTTCTAAATAATATTATAGTATATGACATCAGTATTTATATTACAATCCGTCAGCATCTATGCAGAGTAGTTGTATGTATATTCATTAATGATACATTTAAAGTATAGCAATGTACTCTCTAAAACAAAAAGAACAATTTAATTGTCTATTACGAAAAATACATACTTTTTACATGTAAATAAATCGAAATAAAACACTAGTTCAACAGAAAATCAAGTCACTTTAACTTCAAGGCACATTTGAATACATATTTATCGTGTTAATTATTACTCTACAGACTGTTTATGGTGATGCACCAAAATAATATTAAGTAGGCAATTTATAATACAGAACTGCATATGTATTTATATGTATATGTATGTAAATGGGCACACAAAGAGTAAGTTCTTAGAACTGAAGATTACAATACAACAGATATGGGTTAATAGGAGTGTTTAGATTTACATACTGTCACGTTTAGAATGTAAACAGAAGATTTATATTGATTAACTGCTGCAGGTAAATAAAGGATGGTTTTTAACGAGGGGTAGATAAAGCAAGTACTTAAAGGGTCATTTATTTTATAAATTTAAATAGTACTATTTCTGTATGTTGTTTAAAATATTTTTATAATCTATCAGTGCATTTTCCAGTTTAACAACTTCAGTCAAATCCATTTTCATTTCAGATCATCACAGTCAAAAATGAAGACAGTACAATTTATATAAACGCAGGTACCTATGTTATAATTTTATTTTTGCGGTAATTATAACATGTACGGATGAATTTCCGGGAATTGTGTGTATATGTAATCAGAATTAGTTGTAACACTGTTCCCCACGATGACATTTCTCGGTACATTTACGTTTAGCTTTCCTACATTTGCATTTATTGTGTTTGCATTTCGAAGTGCAGAGACATTTCATATTCTTTTGATCGATGGCTTGTGACACAGCAAGAGACTTGTTGGCAAAATTTTGAGACGGGTATTCTCGTATGATATCGCTTTTCGGAGTGCCAACAGGAGTATTGGTCCAGTCACGAGTCGAGTCAGGAGTGTGAGCTGTCATCGGAATCTTCTGGTCAAAAGGCGTCTGCGGGGTCTGCGGGTCACAAATGGATCCATCCTCTTCCGAAAGGATTTCAACGGAAGCAGAGCTCTTGATGTCGTCGTAAGAGGCGCCGCCAGATTCTAATGATTTGAATTTGAATGTGATTTCCATCCCCTTAACCGTGTTAAATTAAGCTTAGCTACAAATGCTACTTTTATTATAAGGTAGCTGTCAATAGAAGAACCCTAAATTGGGGTCATTAATCTCTAACAGCTACCTGTTAAGGAATCTCTACTCAAATTTCTTGCACAATCTGCCCGTATTATTATATTTAGTCATTCACAGACTAGGAAGTCAAAGATTAGTTCCTAATCAGTTATTATCAGGTATCGCTTGGATTTCAAGACAAAAATTACTATGTAAAAATATATACCGTCTTCATTTTTAACTTTGATGATATCGAATGAATTTTTTCGGTGTTAGTGCTTCACGAGTTCTTTCTTCTTGCATTCTGTCTGTACTTTTACTAAATGGCTAAAATGTTAGCATTACTTTACAGCGTATAGCAATTCAAAACCCTTCTTTCTACATTCTGATTTGATTATATACAGTTTGTAAGTGCTTTTCTAAACTACTCCATTGTGTAAAATATTTTAGAAAAAAAACTACACAGATACTAACGGATTGCAATACAATAACTGGCTGCATTTTGGGAAGATCAGGACCTCCTTCTCAGCCCTTGAGTCACCATTTCACCATATAAACTGAATGGAAGCATACATGCATCAATGCATTGTAACATTCAACCATTCACTACCTTAATTTATTCACCCTTGTAATCTTAGAATTAATATACGTGTACTTAGGATTAATGAAATTCCAATTCGCCTTCATGCAGTAAGTAATTAAGATAAAAAGGTACATCACGGACAAGACAAATACGTATATGTGTATAAGTGAACGACTAGTGGTTTTGGTATCTTATGATAATAACGTATTTGTATTGACATAATTATATTATGCAGATTAAATTATAACCCATAATTATTTGGAAAACTTTTTAACAACCCCCCACCATTAAACTCAGTAGCCTACATGATTATCCCAGAAAAGTTTTAAAGTTTGATTGCAAGATAACGATTTCAGGTAACCCATTACAAAAGTCTCGTTAAAATGAACTAGATCCAAAGAAATAATAGCCAGTTAATATTACATCCCTGATCTTGCTCTTTTAAATTGCCACAACCCTAGATTCCCACCGATCCCATCCCAATTAAATTATTATACTACATTTGCTAGCACATTCACCGATTTCCATTCATGCCGATACCCGATGCAGTCTTTTCTAGATAGGCAAGTGGACCCTGAAGCCCACTTGGAACAGATTGCAGACCCATTTGAGAAATTGGAGTAGGGAAACCAAGATTCGTACTTTGCATCCTTGCCGACGGTGGTTGTTGCATATTAACCCCTGAGGAACTGACTGGTGTTTGTGGCCGCCCAGCGGATCCAGGAGTTGTCGGACGTCCCACAGGGGTTAAAGGTCCTTGGCCTCCTGGTTGAATATTTGGTTGATTGGCACCTGATGTCCCCGATTGTCCAGGTCCGTTTGGTTTTGCTCCACCTAAATGAAAGGGATTCCATTCCGTTAAAAAAATATTTACTTTTGATTTTCAAGTAGGTAGATGAAAATGAAAACACTAACCAGTATTAGCTGATTGCAAATCCGCCAAAATAGACTGCCAGTTGCTGACTTTCTCAAAATTTCTTTTCAACAATTCATCCTTGCGTACTAGCTCCAATCGCAGCTCGCTGGAGTCATCTTTAACAATCAGTTCCGGCTTTTGCGCAGCTATTTCCAACCGCTTTTTGAGGAAGTAGCCTTCCATGGCTCGGGCACAGTCGATAACATTTTGGAATCCTAATTCAGCATCCAACCTTATTTCCTCCCGATCTAAATTAGTTAGAGTATCTTCTTTTGTAAGGGAAGTCAGACAAGTCTGTAACAAACAAATTGGAAATGTACATATTTGCAAATTGTATATGAACTTATGTATATGGACATATGACATAAATTATATGCTTTAATTAAGTATACCGATGTATAAATATATAGCTACAATAATTAAAAATATTTTTTACCATAAACGCTTCTTCAAACTTATCCACTGGATTCAGGGGAAAATTACTCGCCCCATTATGATTATTATGATTCATTTTGAATGGTTACTTAAATTACTAATATTTCATGTGTAATAAGTTTGTGTTTGTACTATTACTATTTTGTATTTGCGACATATGCTAATAATTGTTCTGGACTTTACATTACTGTCAAAAAATTGTCCACGCACAGGCTATTTCCAAAAATTAATATTTGATATTTGGCATTTATTTATATACAGATATATATAGGTATATAAGAGCTGTATAGGTAACATGGACAAAAATTACACATTGACTTGGACTAGTTTCTTAATTCAAACAACAATGTAAAATACAGTTGTGTGCCTACATTGTGTCGGTGTCAAACGTAAATGTCGGAGAGAAAGTAACTTTACTTTCTTTTAAAAATTTACTGGAGCTGCCACAGCAGTTGTTGAAGACCTTCTCCAGAATTAATTGGAGTCGGATGCGGGAAAATATAGCTTGGCTTGTAAATATGAACTATGCGCACGTAGCCCCACAGTCCATCACGTCATCAGTTTCTTAGTGCCCCAATTCAATGGAGAATCCCCGATTCAAACAATGTATGGCGTTCCTAGAGTCATAGAGTTCAGCTCAATGGCAAACGCGCTAAGATACAAACAGGGAATTCTGAGGTAGTTATTCATGTGCATCTGTCTGTCTTCCTCTTAGTGCCACTGTGAATGAGTGAGTGAGAGAGAGTGTGACTTTTACGCAGACTTTATTAAATGTGTTGGCTAATTGAGAAATCATTTGGAACAAAAAACTCTCTCATTTCTCTCCCAATGCATTCATCAGCATAGTTCATTATAATCTACGTCTTGTTCAGGATGGATGTTGTGGGAGAAAGGAAGGATTGAATTTCGATCCAATTAAATTACACTAATTACTTTATTAGCGTGATGTAACGGGTTTAAAATTTCTTTATCATTTATAAATTATTGTAGGGATTTAGCTATCACTAATCACTTACCACCAGTTGCAGAGCTATCTAAACACACCCGTTTTTGTAGTCTTCAAAACTCAGAGGCAATTTTCTTTTTATCTCCTTCATTTTTGTGTTATATCGACGTGTATTCACTATTTAACCTCTATTTATCATACTCATGCACGTCCTAATTGTTTCTCGTACAATAATCCTGAAGAACAAAGAATAATTATCAGTTCTTTCGTCATAATCATTCTACTTTTATACAAACGTCCTTCGCGTCTAACTCTTTGTACTTTCAACTCTACTGATATTTCCAATTGTATAAAATTATTTATAATACATTTTCTAGTTTTAATCCTATTTTTATCCAAATGCATCAATGGGAATCCTCTTTACAAAATTGTGGGCCCTATTTGGCAATGAAGGTAATTTATATAAATACATCGTTTTGATATTTTTATTCTTAGATTGTTATTAAAGGTGAAAGGTCGTTTGGAATTTTACAGTGCTTGATTCTATTTTTTAGAACACAAAATCGTAATTCTCGGCTTGGACAATGCGGGAAAAACGACAATTCTATATCAATTTTTAATGAATGAAGTCGTACAAACAAGCCCAACTATCGGATCTAATGTAGAAGAAGTCACATGGAAAAATATACACTTCCTCATGTGGGACTTGGGCGGACAGCAGAGTCTGCGGCAGTCCTGGGCTACTTATTTTACCAACACGGAAGTATGTCTGCCAACGTGACATACATCATGCATTTCAATTTTTTATATAATTTTGTTTTTAATGGAACCTTTATTAATAATGTTTCTTTTGATTCTCAGTTTGTGATCCTTGTTGTTGATTCTACTGACTCTGAGCGATTAACGTTAGTGAAATCAGAGTTGGAAAAACTCGTCAAGCACGAAGAATTAGCAGGGGCATCCTTTTTGATCTACGCAAATAAACAGGATGTCAAGGGATCTCTAAGTCCAGCCATTATATCCAGAGAGTAAGTATAGCATTTACCTTTTTACCACTTCCCAAGCTAAAGTACGTGGAAAAATATAGCGCGGCTGCTCATGCTCGTACATCACCGATGTAAACACGGGGCCCTCTTCCCCTAATGCTTAATATTTTTGTGTGAAACTTGCTTAAGGCCCTATTCTAAGTTGCTTCTGAAATTAATAAAATTTCGGACATTTATGACGCGACTGGTGGGGGACGAAATCCCAACTCACTTTTCCCGATATAGCAGACTCTTTGTTCATAACAATCTGTAAGACAATTGAACAAAAATTCGCAATGTAAGAAGTTAGCTAGCGACAGCTGTGCACTTGTCAAGAGCGAGATAAATATAATTAATGAATTATTGGGTATGAATTCTGTGCTCGGATTTTATGGCGGAGCTGCGCTTCGCCATCCCGAGTGCAGGATTTATACCCAATAATACTAATTATATGAGCCTTTTCCACGCACGGCTACCTTCGCACTTCGAGGTTACAGCAAACACAAACGGCCGCGAAAAAGGTTAAATATAACTATTATTATAATAGTAGTGACAACTATATCGGATGTGCTTTGAGTTGCACTTCCGCTTCCGGTCAAATATTTCTGAAAGAGTTCCTCCAGAACTCTTTGAACTAGGCAATACACATGTGACCGATTGTAATGAGAAATACACCAATAAAATCCCAGATACATTATCTACACTTTGGATCATTTGAAATTACTGATAGATGGTTTCTCAGTTTTTTAAAAAATATTGGAGTATTGAAATGTTGAAAAGTATTGAAAATTAGTTAATATATTTTTTAAAATGAAGAGAATCCATTTATCCGAAATTGAGCCAAAATGTTTCTAGAATTTTATTGAATAAATAAAATTGGTTAAATAATTCAAGCAATTTGGTTAAATATTCAACAAGTTTAACATTATTAAAAAATTAGACAACAGTTTTAATGCAAATCGTATGGAATGGGTCCTTAATGTTTTCTCAAGGACTTGGAATTTTTAATCGACAAATGGATGTTTTCGTGTATTTGTAGGAAAATGGGTTTTTGTAGAACGGTGTTTATAGTATGCACTACCTGGTCCTTAGGGAAGGTCAAAACCGTTTCGAACTTATGTTTTTTTTTACTACATTGTTAAAATTGTCAGAAAACCATAAAACGATAGTTGTTAAAAATATTTCAAGCAACAACTCGCACAGTAGTTTAGCGAAAATGTGGAATGTGGACCCCAAACCTATCAGCTTTTGCTACGTTGGCGTTAGCAATAGAGTCGCAATCATAGAGATCGGCGAGGTCCAAATTGTTGGTAGAACTTAAAGACGAAACTTGGAAATTAAAAAGTACTCGAAAAATAAAAAAGGAGTGGCCATTTTTTGATTTGTGCAGCGGTTTGGGGGTTAGCGCGCGTTGAAGGTTTTACGGATTTTTTTTGGAAGTTTAATCATATCTCTGGAACCCGTGGGCAGAATTCAATGAATTTTTTTTTTATTCTGTAGCCAATAAGTTGCTCTTTATGGGGTATTTTTATTTTTTTGATAACTTTTAAAAATTTTGAAAAAAAAATAGTTTTTCGAAAACTAATAGTGCAATTTGAACATGGTGACCGTAGATTTGGAATCCAACAGGAATGTTATTCAACTATTTTTTCTCAAAATTTTGAAAAGTTATCAAAAAAATAAAAATACCCCATAAAGAGCAACTTATTGGCTACAGAATAAAAAAAAATTCATTGAATTCTGCCCACGGGTTCTAGAGATATGATTAAACTCCCAAAAAAAAATCCGTAAAACCTTCAACGCGCGCTAACCCCCAAACCGCTGCACAAATCAAAAAATGGCCACTAATTTTTTATTTTTTGAGTACTTTTCAATTTCCAAGTTTCGTCTTTAAGTTCCACCAACAATTTTGGACCTCGCCGATCTCTATGATTGCGACTCAATATCGATTTCGTTAGGGGGAAGGGGAGGGGAGAGTATTTGTTATCCTTGGATTTCGTTCATATGAATAATAATTAACTTTACTGTACTAACGTGCATTACACTGTTGGCGGAATGCTTTCTGAAGTTTCTAAAAATGATTATTTTTGTGCCTTATAGACTGAATTTGACATCTCTACGCTCCCAGAGATGGCAAATACAACCTTGTTGCGCATTAACGGGCGAAGGCTTGTACCAAGGTCTTGAATGGATCGTTTCGCTTATTAAAAAGTAAATACTGTGTGCATAAATATGGTTATTATAAATAAAGATTATATCAATTTTTCATACACAATTTTTAGTCAGTTTCATTGTCATAAACTAAGTGTCCGTACTTTACTTAAAATATTGTTATTGTAATATAAAAGTTTGCTTACTGTTCCCACCAAATGTTAAATATTTTGGTACTACTATTACTGTTTTGGTACTAAAAAATTAGTACTACTTCCGTTAATCGTAAGACAATTTTATTGACACTCTTCCGCGTTGATTACGTTAGGGCGAGCTTTCTTTTACGGTTTGCTTTTAGTTTTTATTAAATCCCAAGTGTCAGTCAGTTTTCACACATGTTTATACAACAAATGAATTGAAGTTACTACATAATACTGGGTATGGCATTTGCTGAATCATAAAATTATCATAAAATGTAAAAGTATAGCAGCAAATAATAATAGTGTGTATATAGTAAAAGTTATTTGTTACTATTTATGGATACTTATTATAACTTAAATACAATTAATACAAATATATTTAAATACATTTAAAGTTAAATACTGTATCGAAAAAACGAAAACCGAGAACGAGTTCCATTGTCCCAAGAGAAACTGGCTGTATGCATGGAATATGCAAAGAGGTTATTAATAATTCAGGAAGTTGTATAATAAAAAAATTTACTATTCTTAACAATTAGTTAACTTTTAATGAGACTCAAATCCATTTCCACAGGAGAGTATTGGCTGGAAGCTGGAAAAGATCTAGAATCGTTCGAACGAACGCCAACATTTCTAGCTACTTACAAACAAGGTTTCATTGTTTCATGGAGGTATATGTGTTGAGGACTATATCCTGCGCCCTAGTGAATTCTGTTGTATTATTCCTTGTCATATTAGTCATTTTTCCAAAGCGGGTAATTTAAAATTCAGAAGTAAATAATGCGATGATCACTGAGGAAAGTAAATAATACACGATAGCACAGGCCAACTCGATAGTTTTTATCTCTTGTCTGCTAATCTGGTCAGCTTTTCGATAAACTTCCAGATATACAAATTAGTCATTGCAATTTTCAATTAAGTAATTCACATCTATTACGATTGCCTATACAGTTGAAAACAACTAGTTTACACGAGTGGTTTTGTGTTAAAATTGTGTTGAATTGACCATCAATAGCAATAAAGATTTATTGGCAACCATTTACCATAATCTATGTATTACTGATTGGGTAGCGAAGCGAAAGGGGAACAAGAACTACGAAATACGATAATCGGATTTTTTATTAGGCTTAGAATAGGGACACTTAAAATGTAATTACTGATAGCACGAATAGTGCACAATTCAGAATTTTAAAGCCAACAATATCGTCAGGAGTGAAATCAAGTCGCAATATTGAATATAGATTACGTTATTCGCGCATTATTTTAATGAAAGAAAACGGTTTGTGACGATTTATAAACAACGACATCATGTCCGTTAAAGTTCAGTTCCCATAAAATATCAGTTTTAATGATATTTTGTATTTAGGAAAGAAAACAAGAATTATTGCTGTTTATATTATTTACTTTTACTACATGTCAGTTAGTGGACATTAGAGTTTGATTCCTTTGGAGTAAAATTAAACTAGCAACTAAAAACGCAATGCATTTAGAAGGAAAAATGATTAGATTTTCATTATGGGTCACAATTTTATTAGTAGTACCGACTTCTATATTATGTCGGAAACACCTTCTGAATTTGGAGGTAAGCCATTAGAATTTTCTGTGTGTGGAATGAATCATATTTTAACACTTGAATAGTCTTTCTAATATTTTATCTTGTACCTATGCAAGGATCTAAAATGGCTTCAATTTTATAATTCGAAAAAATTCCATTTATTATTTTAGATGGATAGTAGGAAGATAATTCATATAAACACCTTTGGATTCTACAAAGGAGGTTATCTTGACGTCAATCTGATGGGTTTTACTGTAAATCCAAAGGAAGCGACAAAAGAAATGGTAATAAATATCAGT
The DNA here is from genome assembly GCA_009936455.2 of Tomocerus minor. Lineage (NCBI taxonomy): Eukaryota > Metazoa > Arthropoda > Collembola > Entomobryomorpha > Tomoceridae > Tomocerus > Tomocerus minor. Next base: position 32,368 of record JAAAYG020027722.1, on the reverse strand, counting down.
CAATAATCAACGAATAATTACTTACAATTCAACAACAATACTTACAATTCAATTCAGATTGATCTGTCGTAATGCATAAAATTAAATGTTTTAGTATATATAAGGGTTAAAGTAAGACAGTGCGCAGTGGTGGAGGAGCAGGAGTAGGAATAGTAATACGAGCAGGAGCTGTAAAAATGCACAGGAGTATTGAACGGGGAGCAGGAACCCTGAAAATTAGGTTAAATAATGCAGTGGTTAATACCCAGGTTAATACCGAGGTGACAGTAATGGTCCAGAGGTAGGTGACAGTCACCTTAAGTCATCTAGTCGTGTACAAAGACTGCTATATTGGGGTCTGTTTCCAAATTTTTAGGTTAGGTGAGGTGAAATTCGGTTTAGTGACGGGTATGTATAAATAATGGCCATGTTGGAGCTTTACATACCCGTCACTAAACCGAGTTTTACCTAACCTAACCTAAAAAATTTGAAATAAGCACCCATATAGGCAGTCTTTGGGCACGTACACAACTCGAGTGTTCCTACACTCCCCGTTCAATACTCCTGTGCAGTTTTACAGCTTCTCCTCATATTACTACTCCTACTCATGCTCATTTTCACTGCTCCTGCTGCTCATTTTCACTGCTCCTATTCCTGCTCATTTTCGCTGCTCCTGCTCATTTTCAATGCTCCTGCTCCTACTCATTTTCAATGCTCCTGCTCCTACTCATTTTCACTGTTCCTGCTCCTGCCCATTTTTACTGCTCCTGATCCCAACTCCTGCTCCTACTCATTTTCAATGCTCCTGCTCCTACTCATTTTCACTGTTCCTGCTCCTGCCCATTTTTACTGCTCCTGATCCCAACTCCTGCTCATTTTCACTGCTCCTGATCCCTGCTCCTGCTCATTTTCACCGCTCCTAATGCTAATCTCTGCTCCTTCTCCCTGTTCTTAGTCCCTGCTCCTGCTGCGGCTCTTTACACCCTGCTCCTGTTCCTGCTCCTGCTCCGCTACCACTACTGTCTTACTTCAACCTATATAAGTACTTTATCAACCCCACTGAAATGATTTGGAATCATAATTATTTACCTTATTTACCATTTACAGATGGCATTCACTGTTGATCGTACCTTAAGTGACGGTATAAATCCATATCCAACTAACAGAGTCGGTGACTATTGTGGACTACGAGATTCCAAGTTTGATTATGAGGACGAAGGGGTTTCAACAGTCATATTCCGTTTGGATTTTCAAAATAAAGTGTAAGGAAGAATTTCACATATTTTTAAAATACGGCTCTTGTGTATTGCTATGTTCTTTACATTTTAAAACTATTCTTTTCTGCGTTTATTTTAGTGTAAACGTGAATTGCAGTAAGCCTTTACAATCCAATGTTAAGGTCTATCGAAATACATCCCTAATCCCAGTGTCTCCTGCGTATTATAAGCAAAAGGGAACATTTACCGATGTAAGAAACGTAATTTCACAGCAGAGACGGCGAAGAGACGGTAAGCTGCTTTTCTTAATTATTTAAATTCCTGTGATTTCAGAACTTATATACCGTTAAATGTTAATTGATTTTTAGTTGACACACAAGACAAGTTGCCTGCATCATCGGTTGATATTTCGGAGAAGCAAGCGTGGGTAACTCCTGGTGAGTGACGCATTGGATTTAAAATATACTGCTGTTGTGGGAAATCGTATTAATTTGCAGTTGGAGATATACAGAGATTTTTACAATATTCTCCACAAACATGTGACATGTGACAAAAATTAATATCAGATGTGCCTTTCTTAATATTACTTTAAAGAATCATTATTAGTAGTCAAAGATTTTTGTATTCGTTTTTGAATTGGATGATTATTGTGATGTCTGCATGGCTTTTACGTAACCTGCCGAAAATTTCTAATAATAATGTTTGAATTACATCTTTTTCCGTAGAGAGCAACCCACCAGTAGACGAACAGTCAGCAAATAAGGTCGACAACAAAATATCTTCCCAAGACCCGAGAGCTGATGTAGTTCCTGCTAAGGTAAACCCAGCGATTCCAGAAAATCAAGTGAGTTCCAGTTCTGATTCAAGTTTATTAAAACCTGACCAAAATTACAATGGGCTCCCTCATTCCGAAGAAGACGACGATATGGAAAGTTCTGCATTTCGTGATCCAGGACTGCCGCCGCAATATCCAGTCAGTGGAAGTTGTAATGGTATTTCTTTGCCGTTGTTTGAAACGCTTCTTGCGGATGGATCCATTTCTTATTCCACCACGGTTAGTGTTATCTCTGTTAATATATTACTTATATTTATCTTGCAACTTAATAATGAAATTCATTATACTCTGATTAACACCCTTATTAGTTCACGGTGTACATTGCTGGAGAAGACTGCGAAGGCTTGTATGGCTTGTATTTCCATAACTGCGACAACAAATACAGAAGTCAAGTGGATATAAATGTAAGTCAACGATTCGTTTACCCCATTTTACATCTAAAAATAAGGGCCCTAATGTTCAATGTTCCAATTTTTATAATTTTAGATGAGCGTGATTGAAAAGAATTTGAACAAGAATTATCTATCAGCTGGGGAAATGCCTCTCCCCGCTCTTTATTTCATGATGTCTATATTATTTTTTATATCTGGATGCTTTTGGGTGTTTATTCTGAAGAAAAGCAAGTAAGAACCCGTATTACTATTTCCCTTTTCTTCCGAGATTGTGTATAATAATTTAAATAGTAATGACAAATGACAATATCCTGTATATAATATGTCAGCATTATGCTTTTTTTAATTATGCATCATGTGTTTTGATATGAGATGAATTTGTGGTAACAGGAAAGAAACTGGAGTTGCGGTCTTCAAAATTCACTATCTTATGGGAGCACTAGTCTATCTTAAAAGTTTTTCCCTTCTTTTCCATTCCATAAATTATCATTACATCCAAACTGAAGGAACTCATGTTGAAGGATGGGCTGTTCTGTACTACATAACTCATCTGTAAATTTTAATTATTTTCTCTATTGCGAAATAATGTTTTTTGAAAAATTGTACTTACTATTTACTAACTACAAAAATGTTTAAATGTTAGGTTGAAAGGAGCTCTCCTATTTATAACCATTTTACTTATTGGAACTGGTTATGCATTTGTAAAGCATTTACTCTCCGACCGTGACAAGAAAATCTTTATGTTGGTCATTCCCGTGCAGGTAAATTTTCCTCCCACTGCAAAAAGTTATTCCAATGTTCTGTTTGCCAAACTTCGTCAATTGAAATGCTTGTCGCACTGTTTTTTAGATTATTGCAAACGTCGCGGAGATAATTATGGACGAATCTGAAGAAGCAGAAATTACATATTCATTTTGGAAAATTCTAGTCATTGGTTTAGACTTATTTTGTTGTGGAGCCATTCTGTTTCCTGTTGTTTGGTGCGTTTTTTATTCTTTGTAGAAATTTCACTTTTTTAAGCAGATGAAGATTTCTCTGTCTAGTGTTTCTGCGCCTCTGTTTATTACATAGTTTATATTTTGGAGTTTTATTATAATGACATCTGTTATGTTGATTTATTTCAGGTCTATAAGACATTTGCAAGAAGCATCACAAACAGACGGCAAGGCAGCAACAAATTTGAAGAAACTGAAGCTTTTCCGTCATTTCTACATTATAGTCGTCTGCTACATATACTTTACTCGAATAATTGTCAATATGCTGTTGAAGGTAATTAATGGTCTCAATATGTTTTACTATGTAATACTATCACTTTCTGGTCAATAAAACACATTCATGATTTTAGAAGACAGTTCCCTTCCAATACGAATGGGTCGATGAAATGTTCAAGGAAATGACAACATTTATATTCTTTGCTCTCACTGGCTACAAGTTTCGACCAGCGGCCAACAATCCATATTTATCGCTAGCCCATGATTCAGATGATGAGACTGAAATGGATATTGCGTAAGTGTTCATGGAATTTCTGTTTGCGAAATTGAATTCCAGTGTTCCAATATTTTCTCAAATATTAATTTTTTTCTTCTTTAGGTTGACAGAATCAGGTCTGACGGAGGGACTCGTAAAGCGAGGATATAAACCAAAGAAGAAAACGTTGAAAGAAATCGTTCTTTTTGATCCAAATGAAGAGGACACTGACGATGATGAAGAAGTTCTTTTGGAGAAAAGACGTGAAGCGAGTCATGATTTTGACTGATAACTTTCAGTTATTTGGTTGACTCATATAATGGAATGAAAGCAACCAGTTAATTGTAAAATCAAATTGTCAGAATTATCCAAAAGCAACGCGTGAATGTCTTCCCTATCAACAATCTATGAACTTATGTTGTATTGTAGTTGTCGTTGTTTTTTTTGAATTGAAGTTAAAATTATTTGAAATGTGCAAATAGGGCAATTTTTTAAATTCTCCTATGATTTGTTATGTAGCTGCCTTAGTGAAGTCTAGAAGTTTTTACTTGTAATTTTAAATAGATTTGTGTAACTTAAATGAGTCAAAGTAACGAACTAAGCGCCTTTATACTATAGTAATGTGTACATGTTGAGAAAGACTGCCGATAACACAATTATTATTATTTGGAGTGTAATGTTTTTGGAACTGTTTAGTTGATTGGCATATTTATGTGAATGTGGTAGTTATTTAGATGAAAATCTATGAAAAGTAAATGATGAGTCTGCATAGGGTTGTCGTAGTTCATTTGTATAATAATTTATAAGTACATATATAGGCTAATTGTTTTAATGTATTATTATTTTCCTTGCATCCACCACCGAGTCTTTATTTTTTTCAAAAATCTGATTTTTCCTAGATGTTCTTTCATCTCAAAAATAAAAATACCCTAGTATATGTAATATTAAACTATATCTCCATTAATGATAAATTAATGTTAACTCTGTATTCCAGACTTTTGAACGTTTTATTATTAATTTTCTTCTTATACGGCTAGTTAATGTATTTAGTAAGAATATTTCTTGAATTATCTGCACAAATTATCTATAATTATTTTAAACTATATACGTAGAAATAGTTAAAATTCTCATAGTCTAAATATTGTTTATTTATACCTAATATGTAATCGTTTATAAACATAATATCTACCGTACAGTATACTGTATATCTGTGTATTTTCCTTTTCTCAGGTCGGTACTTGAAAGTTTTATTTACTTCATTGTTCTAAGCATGATTATACTTAGACATGGTTGTAGAACTTCTCCAAATGGTTAACAGCACACTAAATAGATAATACTTGCTGTTTTGCAATTGTAAATAGTTGATTCTCACGAAGCTCATGGGGGCACTACATTAGAGGGATTGGTGATGACACAATTTGTAAAATCTAGCAAGTATAATATGTAATGTAGTTGGTACTTAATACAAGTAGTATGCCATGAATGTAAATTATTTGGTGAAAATGATAGCGTTGATGGAACTACTAGTGTTTTTTGCTGTACTTGAGTATGTAATGCCCCAACGAAAAACTGTGATTGTTAGAGAATAATAAAATGTAAACGAAACACAATTGCAAAATCCGTTTTGATTATTATTTCTTCGTGCATATGTTTAGCAGTTAGGGGGCATTTTTACATTATTTCACGGATGAATGGTTTCATGACATTAAGTCGTTCACGCTCAAACTACTACGGCTGGATCGTGGATTTTTCCAGGCACAAATCACGTGCGACTATTGCGACTTGACATTGGAGATTGCAATTATAAACGGAACTATGCAATTTAAAACTGCTCTTTTCTACCACATTTTGTAGTTTCTTAAGAATGGGTTTTCACTGTTTTTTCTCTATGTTCAGTTCACATATCAAAAATAATTTGTTTTAATTAGTCACCCCAATTTTTTAAGCATCAACTTTCGATTTTCTCAGGAGGAATATTACGCATCTCCGCATCTGCGTGTGATTGTCCGATACACCGAAATGCGATGAGATGTCACAGAGTTTTACGGAAGATTTAAATCAATTGATTCGCTTAAATCAACTGTGAAAAAGTCGCAGGATGTCATTGAGAAGTAGGAGGATCTTATATTGTTGGAGGCCTAGCATCTCCTCTCCAAACAGTATATAAGTCAATTTCAATTGATTTCATGATCCATTTGATTTTATTGTGTTGCAAAACTTCTTGATTTAGCATCCAGCATCAATCTAGCAAAAACTCCGATCAACTGCCAGGAATTTACTAATTCGGATTTAATTTTGGGAAATAATTTGTTTGGTTGGAATTTTGGAAGATTTTATTTAGCACACAGTTGCATATACCAGAAGATTTACGTTCACACCATGAAATTATATTTGGTAATTATCTATATCTATTTGGGTACCTTCATCAGTTACAAAAGATATACATTGCCTTCTTTGATTTAGAGAACTGGGACTTAAAAGTTCTGAAAAGTGATTTTGTAATACAAAATGTGTTTCGGCTATTTTACAGGTGCTGCTCTTCACCCTGGTACTTTTCATTGTAAAGATTAATGCCACTGGGGGTTACGGAGGCGGTGGTTACGGTAGCAAACTTATATGCCTAATTTTTCTACATCATTGTTTAATCGTATGAATTTTTACACAATATAATGTAATTTAATTATATCCGGATTTTTAGGTGGTTATGGAGGAGGGGGTTATGGTAAGCATTATTATTGTTCAATTTCATTTTTTCGTAATAATTGTATTGAAGATTAAATACTAAACTCACACTGTCATTATTAGGAGGAGGCTACGGAGGCGGATATGGAGGTTAGTCATGCGAGAATAAAATTTTAACTGAAAATATCTTTTGAGTATTTAAAGCAGATTTCATATCAGAAATAACTAAATCTATTAATTTTCAGGACGCCAAATTGGATACGGAGGAGGCGGTAGAAAATTTACATTTTAGTAGCATTTGTTTTCAAATGATTATAATTATTGTATGTATAATAAATGTGTTTTTGCAACTCTTAGGCTATGGTGGAGGGTACAGAAGCGGATACGGGGGAGGAGGTAAAATATATTCAATATATAAAAGCAAAATGTGTAATTAAGATAATTTCTTAATGATTTGATTTTCATTTTCTAATGTCAGGTTACGGAGGTGGTGGTGGCGGTGGCTACGGCAGATAACCAGTGACGAATTTTCACTTCTCTATAAACTAAAACGACTTTGTTCACCAAATTTCAGGAAAATGCAACAATACCTACCTCTTCTTATGATCTAATTTTCTGTTGCTTTGTCTTTCACTATGTTCATGAAAGTTTGATAAATCAATAAACTTAACAGGCAATGACAGATCTGCATGAAATTAAAATACCTACAGCTTTTGTCTCGTTTGTGCATAATTATAATTCATTTACATAAATTTCATACCTATACTAGCAGAAAAGAATAGAAGCATAATGTGAATGTGTTTACACTTTTATTTCTGAAGAGCATGATAAATGATAATTGCATAATAATAATATAAGCATTGATTGCAGCAGTAAACTAATAGCATGCAAAAAATAGCAAAAAATAATCAATTTGCACAGGTATAATTGATGGCAGCTTTTGTGTTGAACAATTTACGAGTTGAAATTATATTTCCTTATTCTGCAGGCGCTGAATATTTTATTTACGAGGACAAGTTTAGGTTTTATACGAACTAATTTACGTTTCGATTTTTCTTCTGCAATTAGTTACATCTAATATGTGTCAAGTATCTCTTGAATCTTTAGCTTCAGTTAAGAAGAATATGCAATATACATATTTGATTCTTGACAATCAGATTTGATTGGGAAACCAGTTCACATAGTTGTGTCAAGAGCTAAAATCTCTTTGTTTCGACTTCGCCTATGAAATGCCGATGTTAAGAATAATTTTTTATGGAATCCTCCGGGTTCTGGAAGCCTTGAAATTCTGACGAGACATTTATCTCCTTGTAATGTTATACATATGCAATTTTTTTTGCTTTGTTACGTGTTTCATACATAAGTCGTATAATATGGAGTAGAGGTAGAACAACTATAAGCATATGTATGCGACTTAAAGATAATTTTTATGCATCCCTAACAGTCATTCTAGCTAGACGAGAATAAATCCTTTTCTTTATTGAGAGTATTTAGACTTGCTGCGCATATATATGATTTATTTATGAGATTCCATTGTAATATCCTTCCAAACTAAATGATATAGTTTCACGATTGTCACGAGAGAGATAGAAGCTTCAATATGATTTTATCTTTAGATTGTAGTAATAGAAATAAAAAAGAGCAATCACATCTCCTCACTGCAATCATCAATATTATGGTCACTTCAGTTTGTTTGTAGTAGCATTCGTTTGAATTGTCGAACTAATTCAAATACAGTTCTATAGCTATGACTATTTATTGTGCTAAGCTTTATGTAAATAGTGTATAGGTAAAAGGATAGAAGAATAAAGCATCAAAAGTCAAAAACTATCTATAATGGATAATCCTATTCAAGGCAAGGTCCAATGCATTAGAATTAGATGAGGCGGAGAGGCTTGGTTCATGAAAAACCTAGTCGGCAATATATAATTTCGTCCGTAGGTAAAACACTGTTACGTAACTTCACTCTACTTGCCTGCATAAAAGTAAAGCGTCAGCTGACAACGAATATAGCTTTGGATGCTAAAACGAAAACCTTGAATTTAATACAGAGCTATTGAACAGAAAGCATAGCTACACTTACACTGGTTTACATTATATCTATGTAACTGAACTTGAACTAAAGTAGTAAACCTGACTTATTTAGCAAAGCACACACACCTGAGATGATGTAAGTTGTTGAAAAGCTATAGGCTATGGAGATAGGCACAAAAGTATTTTTATATGATTTTCTGCGAGGGATTGCATATAGATCTATTTATAATTCTTGGTGAGAGTAGAACAGACAGAATTAAAAAATAACTTCTGAAAAATCTTATATCATCAGACTTAAGTGTGATGTCTGTAAGAATTACTGTATTTAAAAATTGATTGAATATTTTCATCTTTTGAGTCCTTGTTAGATTGTATTAGGGCTGAACATAGTTCTCGCTGAGTTGGAATTCTTCTTGTATAAGATTAAGCTACATAGAGTGTGTTTTAGGTTTGCATTAGTTCTTTGATTGTCACGGTCATTCAACTTATCTCTCATCTTTTTTCCTATATATTAAACATTATATTTGGTGAGGATGCTCTTTCCCTCTCTCTCTCTCTCTCCTTCAAAGTTGCAGTTGTCTATATTAAAGAAGACCTGCAACAGTAGGCAACTATTTGTGTGAGTAAAAACAAAGGCCTAAGGACTTTAAGATATTTTATATAGAGACAGAGAGTAAAAGAGAGCAAAAGAAGCTCTGGGTATGACAATAGACTAGAATAAATTGTGCATATGTACATTTCTGTGTTCTAACAATGAGTAAAATTGAGTTGCATGCAAGAAAAGTCTTATGCACATATCTATTGAGAAACTATAAAGGTGAGAATGCAAAGGAAACCCTTTAACTTTCTTAGTTGCATTATTGCAAAGAGCCATAAGAGAATGTAACTTTGTAGTGGTGTAGGATTAGTTTATAACGTCTAGGCTAATTTCATTACTACTTTAGCATTTACAGCAAGAGAAGGTAGTTAAAGACGTATACTGCAATTGCCCCAAGGCTTTCCTTACAACAACCTGCCTTTACTTAGCTTCAGGTGAAGCTCAAATCCTTTTCCATGTAAGTAAGACATGCCGCTATGCATATATATTGCTCTTATTATTACAGCTTTGTCTATAGCGTAGTAGTATATATCGGCAAGAACAGCATAAATATATCTTCGTGTTATAGAATCCTATTAGTCATAGCTAAGGCAATGTTTTTCTGCAAAAAATAAGGAGAGAAGCTAGGAAAACAGAATTTTTTTAGCTGTCCACCTCGTTACTTGTATTGTGCTTTGCTGCTCTATTGTGTGATCACATTATGTACGTTCTGTTGTGTATATTCCTATCAAATCTACTTACATCTTAGCAGCAACTACATAAAACCAACCAACACGTACACTTTTAAAACTTTTAGCTACAGAAAAACAACCCAGGTAAGACGATCGTAATATACACTTGCAGCAATCTGTATTTACCAATATCTCCGTGTAGATCCCCTCATACTACTATTTCTATACTATTATTATTACTTCACGTGTCTACAAAATTTCTTCGTGTATATCTACTAATACTATTTTCTTTAAGTCACGTAGATTAACTATTAAACTTGAGTAATGCAACTCATTGAATTTTGCAGTTTGCAGCACTGGCGCTGCCACTGCTTCACTTTTAACTTTTAGCTCATACTTATCTGCAAATTCTGCCGACACACACACTAAAGTCCTCTCAACATTCTTTTATCTGAACACGGAAAGAATTTGCAGGGCTGTTTTTATTCCATCTCTTCTCTACACGTCAGATACATCAGGTACGTTTATAATTTCATAAATTTTACCTGCAACCATTTACCTGTATTTTATTACACCTTTTTTCTAATTAGACAATTAATGATTGTTCACCAAAAACTTACACTATATATATGCAATAATTACAGATACCTTAAGCAAATACATAAAAATATTGTACATTTATGTCAGGCATAGGGCAGTAGTGCATAAGTTCTCGTAAAATATTCTTTTAATTAGGAATCTCGCTTGTGTGATTGCAACTCGTTGTGCTTTTGTGATATCTATAATTCCATTGTGCTCGCTAATTAAAGCGGAATCTTGTTCCGTAAGAAAACACCTTTAAAATAGGAAGAGGAATAAAAGTAGATACAAAAGGATACTATTGTTTTGACGTATCTACAAACATAATCTTAAGAAGTCAAGTGAAGTCAGTCAAGTTAATTCGACACAAGAAGAGAAAAAGGAAGTGCACACACCTTCTTTGGTGGATATAACTATCTTTATTCTGCACATTTAAGGACTTACTATTTACCTACGTTGCTATTTTTTTCTATTTTATTTGCTCTGCGTGGCTGCAGTTTGCTTTGAGTGGGTTGTCCTTACTTTACTGGCTCTTCAAATTCCTTCTTTGGACAATTATTGCTAAATTTTTCAAACCACACTTCTTGTTCGCCATGTACTATCATTATGTCCAAAGGAAATTTAAAACTCTGCACAAAATACTCGAAAGTGTCCATCATCTGTCAGACCAATTTCTATTTTATTACAACTCTCTAAAACATTTTTCACAAAAGGATTTTCTTTGATGTACAAAGGCTAAATGACTATTTTCATCTCATGGTGGGCCTATTTGGAAATTGCTGAAAACTACGCCATTTTTGATATTGCTAAAATAATGAATTTTAATGTTGAACACTTAGTAGATTTGAGAGATCTCTTCCTTGGCTATTTAATTGTCTTCTGGACTTGGAGAAAGATTGTAGGATATGGTTGCAAAAACATAAACAATTTCCGAATATCATTGCTAGGAAATGCAAAGAAAACTGTCTTGCTCATCATAAATGTATAAATGGTCATAATGAAAACTTTTTGCAATTCTCATATGTATTTCTTTTATAAAAAAATGTTCTCGAATGCTGTACTGTTAATTGACTTTGGCATTCTATAAATAAATACTTAAAAGCAAATTATTAAGCTTTCGTCCACAAAATTAAGACGATAATGATCTGCATAAAGGTCAAGTGTAGTTTTCAATAGCTGAGACAATTCAGATATTCAGACTTGACGAATACGTTAAATGTGCAGTACCGTAAATGTGATTAGTGCATGCAGAGAGAAATATGCAAAATATTTATTACTATGAATTTCAATTTTTAATACTGTCTGGTAATGCATCACTAGATTTAATGTGGGTAGGTACTCAATATTAAATATTTAGAGGAATATGTCTCGTTTAATGACCTGCACAGAATTCAATATTGCACTTATAGTCTTTACAAACTATGCTATCTCCTTAAAATATTATTCCATACATGCCAATATGTTTTGTTGATAATGTAAATATGAAATACCTTGAATGCTGCAATTCTTAAATCGGAATAAGTTAACCTACTAACTGATCTAATGCACGAGGTAATGAAATTCACATCCATAAAATTAATGACAATGCCATTACAGATTAGCTTTAGAATAATCTTGGATATTTGAACTACCAAGCTAAGCAAGCATGTTTAATGCGTAGTTAAAAACAAAAACGGAGTTCGTTTACTGTTAATGCTATTTTAAGAATATCATTGCGCACATGGGAGAGTAGTAAATTTTCAGCATATTATTATTGCTAATTATTTTAGTGTGCAGTCTATAGGAAGCTAATCGGATAAAGTTTGATCTGGTGGCTATTAATCATCATTTTAACATGTAACTAACTCATAAAACGTAAGCTACAGACTTCATATCGTTCAAACATACTTATATTAATACAAAATTGTAAAATAAAGGATTTAATTAGCAAAAAGCAAGCTAACAATTACATTTTGACTTATTATATCACAGAAAAGAGATATTAAGAAGAATTATCCTTATACGCCTTTATTCATTCATTATCACCGTACTCATACACTCGGTTAATCTTGAATTATTTGAAGAGTCAGAAAGGTTATTAGTATTAGTGTTTGAAGTTAGGACTCGAAAGCATGCATTTCTATAAATTCAATTTCCAATGTATTTGTTTGCATAGCATAGTGGGTCATGACATTTAGAGATTATAAATCGCTACTTGTTTTTGATAGTAGCTACAGACACTCAGCTACAACGTTGGAACAATAATGAACCTATTATAGCATGATGAATATTATGATAATATGTACATAGGTAATAAAACTACAAACAAACTTTATTACAATAGAGAGTAATGTGCTTCATGTATGTAGTAACGTTCTTTGTAAACAATAACAATTTGTATAATGATAGATACGATGCATAACATAAATAATTATGTGGTTAGCTTGTTTTAATTGATTTTTGATACAATAGAGCATTAATGACTTTTTTAATTTCAGATTGAAGAGAAATTGAAATGGAAGAGAACAGGAGTGGTTTGAAGGAATAAAAGTGTGATGTATAGAGTAGAAGCGAAGTGAAGAGATTGTAAAGGTGTCTATTTACACAGAGAGAATATTATAGAGACATGGCAGAGTAGCCAGAGAAATCAAAATTGGCAAAAGAAAGATTCTACGCAAGAAAAATAAATTTTCTACAAGTTGAGTAGATTTTTACGTGTCGACAACATGAGGATAATGTACAGAGTGGTCGAGCTAATTAGATTTGATCTCCCTTAGCATTTTCTGCTGGCGCCTCTTATTACATTCAACTAAACTGTATAATTCAATTCAGTGCTTCGTAATAGATTGAATTGCACTCACTCACTCAGTCGGTGTGTGTGTCTATACATGTGTATTGTTATAGACTGTGTGCGAGAGTCTTTAAAGATTAAAGGAAAGAATATCCCAACTCTCCACCTGCCAATCATCCTCTTCGACACTATCTTCATTTCTTAACTTGACTAACCCTAATAATACAATACACAATAGGATTGGAGAGAGAGAGAGAAGTTGAATGTCAGCTCAAAATAATACTCAACTATACACGTATACGTAATAATATCTTCAAATTTTACTGAGAGAGCTAGCTATAACTTTTGTAGTTGTATGCATTAGCATGGCAAGGCATGCTGTTAAATATTGATTGCAAATTTACGCACCTAGAATCTTGCATTACAAGTGCAGTGAAAGAGGACAAAGGACACATAACAAGCAACTTGATAATATAATGAATACATTATATAGAGATCTTGCAGCAAGAGTCAGAGTAGTATCTGTGTGACTGTAGATATAATAGTAAGTTGTGTATAGATGTGCAATGAGAACTACTATAACTACCTATGAACAACATATTTACAAATCAGAGTAGAGAAGAAAATAAATAAGGAGACTCTTTGGCCGACTTCCGGATCCTTCGCATTCTTGTGTAAAGGCAAAGGCAAGTTGCTTGTGGCCTGGCAGCCTACTTTTCTTTCGCCTTCCACATAATACTTACATACATTAGTTACCTGTGTGTGTGTGCAGTGGTAGATTAGTCGACGAGACAATGTCCAATTGAATATACAACAAGATTGTTCTTCATAACTTGCTTCTTGTTACTTTTCCTTGTTAAATTCGATTCATAAGTTGAGGTGAAGCCTACGAGTCAGCCTGTCCTCAGCTCCACTTCTCTTTTATACACGTATCTTTATGAAGAAAATACCTGTGAATTGTGTTTAGACAGAGATAGGAGCTATATAGATAGTTTCTATTAACTTGGCTCGACAACTTATTACCTTTTACGAACAGAAGAGCAGACGTAAGTAGCGTAGAGCGAACGACGACGACAACGCAACATACTTACCACAAACATACCTACATTATAAAATTATGTACCGATAGAGAACATTATCTCAAAGTGTTTCAAAATCATCAAAAGAGAAACAGGTATGTGTTCTTCAACTACTACTGTGTAATACTACTATGAAAATCACAACCAACTCGACCAATCTAACATAATATCAACTCTCATGTCACCACAAAATATCAAACCAAGACACACAAATCCAAAATTGCCATTCATTCACCTAAGAAAATGAATTGTACACGCAATTTGTATGTAAGTTCATTTTATTCTCTCACTATTTCTTCGTTCTCTCTCATCTCGAATAGTAGAATTGTATTTTAAAGATTTTCTTTATTTCACACACTTGTAGATCCAAGATTTGGACAACTTATCTACTCATCCTCAGCTGTTCAGTTATGAAAATAACTAATAATCTTCTTTTCCAGTGAGAAATACCTATTGCGTGATTTAATTTTTACTACTAACCTACTATTTGTCGGTGGAAAAATTCCGAAACCTCATCATCACATTCCATAGAACACTTGTGAGATAGCCATCATCGGAATGAACATAGAATTGTACTACTGTTGAGGTGACTGCTGTAGAGTTTTAGTTCTCACTTACATACAAGGCCTAAAGGAATTCTAAAGAAGCTTAAAGAGTCATTAAAACCAAGAAGAATTATAAACTCACAAAGGATTTTCTCATGAACTCTCTGTTTATCTCGACAGTCTTTGTTTATTTGGGCTGGGACAGAAGACGGAAAGGAATTCTTCCATGTAAATAAAGTTATTAATACTTTCCATGAAGCTCATTACTTAGAAGAGCAAACATAAGTGAATTTATGTTAGTACCTCATGCCCTACAATACTCTGCAAGCATAAGTGAACGTTTTAACTCAATAATAGTTGTTGACAGTTATTCAGTGTGACAAAGTGACCCAGACCGTGAACTCCTTTTGCATTATGCATAGCATAAGCTGTACTCAACTTCTATAAAGGATTTTTCAACAGACAACGAAAGGAGAATCACTTGAGAAGAATCTAAGGACACTTTTCGAGTTTCTTATAGTAAGCGCATGTGAATTGTCAGAATCAAAAAGGATTTACCTGCACCTTGTAGCTTTAGTAGCCTAAGGTAGCCGTAGAAAATTAGATATACCCTTGAGAAAAGTAAGAAAATCTACAATATCACTTTACATTTCTTTTAAGAATTCGACCGGGAACGGCATTGACATTGATAATTTGGGTACAAGTTGAAGGGTATCGCTTAACCTTTGGAAAAGAAGAAAAACATGAGATAAAGGAAAATTGCTAGTCCCAAACTTTACTGTTAAGTTTCAGTATCCATTTGCCACTGGTCTACTTATTGGTAATTCATTGACAGAGATACTGTGAAGAGAGAAAGAGATAGCTTTAATAATATGAAGAAACTACTAACATACTCAGAATCAATCAGCTCAAGAAGAATTCCATTAGTCCATTGCAATTCATTTCGTACTGGTTAGTTGTGATCTTTTATTTATCAGCTCAAGATGAAGACAAACTTCTAAGAAAATATTTTATAATGACAAAGATACAACCAAGGGGATTTTACATTCTTTGAATCTTACAACGAAAAGTTTACTTCAGTAATAAATTGTTGGGAGCGAAGAAACAAGTGCTACTAGAAACGTCTAAAACAGACAGAAAAGCTTTATTTTCTTACAGAGTATACACCATACACCTAGAGATAGTTTTCTGCCACGTGCTACAAAACTTTCCACAAAATTACTAAAGTGAGACGTAATCATAATTTTTATTCATTCTGCATATTTTGGGGAAAATCTCATTTTCACCTAAACTCTAAACGAATGTATACGCATCAAAGTTATTCCGAGAGAAAATTTGAAAATATTTTCCTACATCCTACCTCCAGGCCAAATGTATCAGATGGAATAGTTGTGTGCATAACAAAAGAAGTAAAATAAAGTGGACAGTGAAAATCAAGTCTTAAAAGTAGAGTGAGTGTCTGTAAGGTTTCCTGGAGCCAAGTTTCGTGTTTATTGAAGAGCAGATCCGGTCTAGGTTTTGCTTGGAAGAGTCGACTTGATGGATGCAGAGAATTCAACCACTTCTCAGAACCAGCAACAGCAACCTTCTCATCAGCCGCCTGTTGTAAGTTTCCTTTTCAGTTTTCTTATGATATTTTCACTTATTTTCTTGATTCAGAAAGAGAGTGCACGAAACAAAGTCATAAAATCCTTATTATATAGCGAGGTTATATGTCTAAATAGCTCTAATCAGAATATAAGCGCTCATACAACAACCTCATTTCATCCGTTTCAAAGTGCACAGTAATAATAGGCTACATATCCATAGATTAGTTTTATTTTATTGACCGGAGGAATTTGACACTTCAAACATGGGGCCAATGTTACTAATGACGCACTAAAATGGCAAATCAGTGTAAATCACTGTAGATTAATAGTATAAAACAAAATAGAGGGAAAATAATACTTTTATTTAGCGTTATTCATGAAGGATTTTTTCGTCTCGTGTCAAGTTGTGTATAATCAAGCGTTAAATTCACACTCACATAATGTAGGTGATGTATATCTCGCCATATTATAGGTATTTATTGTTATTGCCAGAAAAATTGATATCCATCCACAATCATGTTTAATGCAATTTTATAACAATATAGAAGCTATTAATGATGCTATCATTTATTGTATGGTTTAACTTTAGTGAGCTCATTTACGTCCACAGTCTACGTAGGCTAAGAAGATGGTCGTAAATAAATACTTTTGCTTTTGTGGTTCATCTGGAGCTACACAAACAATGACGTCATCAGTCACAAGCGTATTTAATACTACACTGTACTATGATCCTTGTGTACACATAAAGGCATAATGTGTACACACATACCTAAATCCCACAACAGCCGCCAACTAACTTTAGTAGACAATAATATGCAAATTCGACGAAGGAGTAGTTACAAGGAACACATTTTATTATTATATGTGTAGCTTAGAGCGTAGTAATTGATATGCATATATACATACAGGGAAAACATTTGAATTGAATATTAAAAGAATTTAAATTGACATAATATTGCGCAAACATTCCAATGCATTATGCACGGTGAATTTACATTAATTTAGGACAAAACAAAGTACATTTAGTGAGTACAGATTGAAAATTAAGTCTTTTTTTCAGTGTAATGTCCATTGCACGTACACTGTTACTATCTCACCTAATAAGGGATAGACTGGAAAATAGATTCTGAACGTGCACATTTATTTGCTAATAAGCCATTTATTGGCGATAGCCTTCTGCTAAGTTGCAAATGTAAAATTAAAGTATTATTTCATAAATGATAATATTCTACCTGCACGTAGGTAAAACAATTCCATTGCATCATCATTTTCACCATTTATTCTGATAGTGTCTCTCTGCATATACACAGGTAAACAATTTGAAGTATTTATGTGCTGTGATTTGCATTATGATGGCTGTAGGTAGGTGCCAGAATTTGCAAGATAAAAGATTAGAGCATCGCAACTTTTGGCCAAGACACTTCGCACCTTTTTCCAACCTATTACATACATATTCACAAAAGTATGGCATAATTCTTCAATAGAAATAGATAGGGCATGTCAAATAGACAGGTATGTAGATACCTAGAATCTCTGTTGCAACACAAAAATAGTAAATAAATGTGAATCAGGAAGTGTTTTGGACAGAGAAAAATGATATCGGGCTGAATAAACCTATTTTCTAACTAAAGAGCAAGTAAATAAATATATCGAAGATGGATTACATAAAGTAAAGTTTTCCATAGAAAACAAATAGAAATACCTAGGTGGTACTTAACAGTAAAATCCAATAATAATATTATTTAAAATTGAGCCAATTTACCTTATTTAAAGGATATAAAATGCTAAATTGTGTTTGTTTTCCCTTTTCCCGTTGCAATGGACTTGCATAAGGCTATTTCATAAGAAAAGTATTACATATTATGAAGATTGTAATAATATTGAATAGAATGTAGGTAATAGACATAAGGAACCATCAAC
Organism: Tomocerus minor; assembly: GCA_009936455.2. Taxonomy (NCBI): domain Eukaryota; kingdom Metazoa; phylum Arthropoda; class Collembola; order Entomobryomorpha; family Tomoceridae; genus Tomocerus; species Tomocerus minor. The sequence goes on along the minus strand of JAAAYG020027722.1, from coordinate 14,011 downwards.
AAGTCATCAAGGATATAATAGAGAAAAATATCAATTAAAATGGAATAATAGAGTTGCCTTTACGTAAGCAGGTTTTTAAAAGTGTTTCTACTCATTTATGGCTAAGACGTATGTGTTAAAAGTCGTAGCCTCAATTGCTGTGGCGTATAATGTGCATGCTGCATGATTATGGTCATTATTCTCATTATGCATTGATTATGCTTCAATCATCCAATCGTACACAATAGAATCTTTATCATAAGGCACAGGACCGCAAAAGGTAATTAGTTAGGAGTCGCAGACATGTAAGATCTAATAAACTGTCTGCTACAGAATGTATAGAATGTCCTTTGATTGAATTTCTCTTTCGCTATACTTGGCTATTTAAATGAATCTCTTCTCTCTCCTGGCATGACATATCACGTAGGTACCCAAATGAGATATTGAGCACTTATCATGAAACTATATAGCAACTTCACTCACATGCAATGACTCTCACTCGTTTCGCTGTTTCTGGTTAGTCAAGAAAGAAAATCCAGTCCCTTTGCATTTATTTATTTGTCAAGTCAAGGAAAGTTTTAGCTTTGTCCTCTAATGAATACCTGTACAAAGGAGAATATGCAAACATGTGGGATGGACACGTTAATTTCTTTTGATTGGTTAACTATTTATCTATGTACTAGTGCAGAATAAGAAAATGTCTCGAAATTGAAAACTTATGATAATATATAATTACAAGATACACTCTTGGGATGCATAATATATATCTGAGATAATTACTCTCTTTACATTATCAAACATAAGAAGACACGTAAGGTTAGCTAAGAAGTAAACATCACGCAACATTCTATTATCCTCTCTCTCTATCCTCTGAAATAGAAAACGATATGCACGTATCACTTATAAATTGCATAAGTAAAAGGAATTAATGCTTCATTGGCTTTTCCTTAACTTTCTATCACAGGTAAACACCAATTTCCATCACACCTGACAAAATTCCTTATGGTTCCATTCTATATTCTATGCACTTTACTAAATATTCTCTTTGAATTATCATACTCTCTGACTATTAATAGTCGTGTCAAACCAAACAGAAATACATGAAAATCTACCAAAATAGAGTTATGTCAACACGACAAGTCAATATTGACTTTTTTTAGATTATTGTATCAACGCTCACCTCGTATCCTTTTCTACGCTTTAATAGAGACATTCGTTTTGGATTTGTGTCTTTGACGCTATTTTGAGCTATGTTATTACCATTTATCAACGGCTAAAGGTAAAGGTGGAGGCCTGACTAGACATAAAATGTCATGTAATCCTTTTTGGCATATCGTTTATGAAGGAACTGACAATGAGATGAGCAAACAGACAATGTACAAATTAGGAACATGGCTAATCATGTAATTTAAATTTTTCCTAGACATTTTAGATAATAATTGCTGAGGCTATACATCAATATGGTATGCTAGACTGCCTTGTACTTGTATCGTGATATTATTTGTTACTATATGTAATAATGTCTCAATGTTCAACCCCATGTGGTGAACGCAACAAATTTTCCATGTGTCACCAATACAAAACGTCGACACAAAGTAACATATGGATAACCTCATTCATTTGTTTACACTACGTTCACTACACTCTGTCAACGTCAACTATGTCTTTTCATATAATAATGGACAAAATGGCATGCTTCCATGTGAGTACCGTGCAATAAACAATTATCCTTTTACCACTACTGCATATTACATATAAAAGTAGAAAATAATAATTCGTACTTGGTAAATATTGGTTATTATTGCCTATTGTAGTGCCATTGCCAGTTTGTCAGCCAACAATATTTGTTTGTGTGTGCTTTATACTTCTGCGTTTTATTTTTCAGTATCAATTCATCATTCATAAGAAGTACTTAGCAGTAAATACTAAAATATTAACTAGGGATTAGTACACAAAAGCATAAGTACGTAGTAACCTAATAATATCATTTAGTCTAATTTAAATTGAGCAAAGGATACTGTACTTATAAATACATGTGTATACACAATACATCAGATAATGTCATAGGATAATTGGGTTAAAAGCAAGAGCCGCTTTTACATATAATATAGCCTTAGTCATATTATTGTTGTGATTTGGTTATTGGTCAACATGATGTAGATAAACAAAACTTAGTGCTGAAATTAACAAATAGACAGAAACCAATAACAGGCGAGTTTTTGTTTTACTGAGAACACTGAGAAGTGTAGTACGCTGTACGCTAAGCATATACACAGCGTATATCCTCAATCAGTTTCGCGAGACCGACCCAATTCTTAGTAGTTTATTTACATTAGAACATTTCCCTGTTTGTCATTTAAATGGGTTTGTCCCACTAATCTCTCCCTAAGTAGACAAGATATGATATAATGAACATAATAAAATCTTGGCTACCGCCATGTACCTAGTTTGGGTGTTAATTCAGATGCAAATAATAGAAGGTTTTATAGATACTGCTACCGCCATTAATGACGAAATATCATATGAAGTATCGTAAGATATCTTTTATCTGTTAGTTCTGTGTAAGTTGAGCTACTTTCTACACGTGCTTACGTATTTGCATATCAAGCAGTATATATTTTTGATTCTAGTTAAACTTAACTAGTCCAATGTCTTCATTGTTGTAATATGTCGCTTTGGAACTATAGTTCTTTGCGAAAACTTTGTTTTGCACGACAATAATGTAATTGAAAATCAATGTTTTCCTTTAAGATTTACTTTGAAAGCAAATTATTTCGGAGTTAGCTCTAAGGAAGTTGAAATCTAGTTTGTGTCTTGTGTCTACTGTATTCCTTATTCCTTATTGATGTAACAATGTCGTAGAATGTTTGTAAACAAGTGCACAGAGGACAGAGACACATTCTTGCCTTATTTTTTCTTCTTATACTGTTTTAATACATTTAGTACATCTTACAAAATATCTATAAATGATTTGAACACAACTAAAAATCAATTCTAATGGATTCCTTTATCCCGCATTGACCTACTCAAGTGGTATAATAATTTTAATATTATTATTTTGGGGATTCTTTAAAGAGCTGCATTATCGATCCAAAATATAATAAGGTGGTATTTTATAAATATGAATGAACATTTCCGGAAGAGTAAAAGTGGTCCATTCAGTCAGTACAATAAGTACAGTGTACTGTCAGGTCAAGATTAATGAGCGTCTTCAAGACATTTATTTCCCGTAATATAAAAATACGGATGATATTCATATCCCGGTGACGTATTAACAATGTTTATGTTTGTGGTAAACTGAATTAATTGTATGCTATTGTGCATAATGCCAAAGCAGTTCCATCCAAAGCTGTAACAGAACAGACAGACTGTTATAGTAAAATAAATGTAGCATTGTCATTATTGTTTCTGATGTTCGTGTGAAGTTTTATGATTTTATTATGTTTCACCTCAATTCTTCATAAAATGCACGATGGGTAGGTAGGTGTTCATTAAGAATGCTATTGTCATTCATACGATGATGCACTTTTAAGTATTGTGTTGTCTCCTGTTTCAGAGTAACGTTAGCATTATCACTGTGTTTTTTTAAGTAGTTGTGTGTGTTGTGATGCCGTAGTGTTTCCTTTTCATTTCTTGTATCTTCGAGAAAATTATCATATAGAGATACTTGCGAACATGCATTAAATCCTTAGCAAGTTCTCATTTGATGAGTTCCTCTTCGCTCCTCATATTTTCTATGGCATTTGCTAATGGATGTGTGACACTAACTGTGCATTTGTCTTGTTTTATATGTAAAAATTTCGAAAAAGTCTCATGTTCTTGATTGCATGTGTAAATAAATAAATGAAAGAATGATAGAGAAAGGTAGAATAAAAGGAGTTTTCCTAATAGTGCGTTATCGACAATTTGATTGGAGTCAATTATAAAATGGATATAAGAAATAAATTAGTCATGCAAATTGAATCATCCTTTATTTCGTCATTTCCTTTTTCTTGACTTTAAGTCAAAGGAGTAAGTTGCGGATGTTTTGCTGTCAATTTGCCAATATATTTATTTATTGCCAGCTTGTCGTAGCCAAAAACCCACACATTTCCTTCATTTCATTTGAGAGTTTACGTACGTCGAGTGCAAAAGACCACAGAGAGGATTCTCTGTTCGATAACAAAAGTAAAGTTATGACGAAAGCCAAACTACGCATTCCTTCCTACGTCTCAAGTTTCAACTGTCTATTACATTATTAAGATAGAGCAAGATAAAAATTTCATTCCACCTATCAACAGCATAAAGCAAAGAGTAGGAAAAGTGTGTGTAACGTGCTCTCTCAATTATTTTTGAATATTATAGTTAGATAAGTTTCCAAGTCCAGAGTACACACTTATATTTCTTAAATATTTTGAAGTACAAATTACATTAGTGTCTATCTATCTTCTAACACAATTGTAATTGCACGCTTGAGGATTACTCATTCTCTTCACCTTCATACTTAAGACTTTGAACATCAACCCTTGTAATGTTCGTATATGTACTCCTACTTACTTACTACTCGCTACACACAAACTTATTTTTAAAAGCGAGCTAGCTGAAAATGAACTCGGCAGAAGTCATAAGTCATAAAATACTTAAATGTCTGTCTGACAGATAAAAAAATTATCGCAGTGGTTCTGTAATATTAGAAGCTTTTTAGTGAAGGGACTAATAAAACAAATGTTAGTCATAAGACTCTTCTAAAAACTTCTAAGGAATCGTCTAATGTTCTTCGTTATCTTAAAGACTTACTACTTCTCAGTGTTGTTGTATCATGTGCAGAGAGGTGACTAATAGTAGAAGAAATTTAAAAACGCGAGTCACACAAAGTACTACTTTGTAATCTCTCGGTGCATGGATAATGCATGAAGTTATTCTCCAGGCATTTTACATGCTATCACCCCGTGCATAATATGCCCACGCGATAAATGCAAAGTTTTTAATGTCGTACCAGGACATGCCAAGCAAACAAAGTATCTTTGTCATGCATTGATTGTTATTCCTTGTTTCTCCATGTTGGAACTTTGAAAGCCGGCTTGCTCCGTTGGTGAAAGAAATCTATTCAGACTTCTACTGCTAGAAATGGTAATTTTCATTTTTAGCTGACGTGTGTCTATGTTTCTTCGCTTTACTTTTAAGACAGAAAACTCTGCAATCTGACAAACAAGTCTAAAGTCTATGAAGCTTATAAATAAAATATCAAAGAAGTTTATTCACAGAGTCTGATAAGAATGCTAATGCCCAATACGTAGAACAGAAAAAGTATAACTGTCTGTGCATGTCATTTACGTCCCATGTGAGATCACGCTGTGTCCGACAGATCCATAAAAACGATAATGTCTGCATCTGCATGTTCTATAACTATAACAATCTCCTCTAACACTACTTAGACATTCATCAATTTTAATTGGAACCAATTGTGACATTATTTTTTGCACATGTGCATACCCCTCTAGTCTCTCGCTTTGGCTACAGACAGAAACATCCTTCCGAGGAACATAAAATAAAAGAGGACCTTGACTTTTACTGCGAAAAACTTCGACAAGCTAATGTACTGTGAAAAACGTTAAGCGGACATTGGGAATTGATTCAATCAAAATAAATTCCTTTTAGCTTCTCCATTAGAAATGAGTTCTTCTTTATTTCCTAACAAAACTAAGCACAATATATGAGTTGGCATAAATTGTTACATATAACATATGCAGCTATTTGTATACATACATACATTACGATGTAATATCCAATTACATATATTTTCATTTAAATTGATTACAGTAATCCATGCTGGAGAAACCCAATGGAATTAGAGATTGCTCTCAGAATAATAGCCTTTGAATTTTTCTATTATATATCAATGTGAATGTTACTGTCAGTTTTAGCCAGGAACAGTATTATTGTAATATTATTATGTAGTATTTACCATATTATAAAACTAAGGTAAATTCTTTTTTGGATTCCATAGGCAGTTCCAGTGTGAGAAAGAGATAATAGATAATAATGTGAAATGATACTAAGCAGTTTGTGTGCACGTAAAAGTAACATAAACCAAATGCTTAGCTCAGAACTGACAGACAAGAGAGAGAGAGTACTTATATAAATATATATTTGATATATAAATACAAATGTTCAGCATAGAATTAATGTGTTTCAGTCAGCAAAGTGAGTTTACATTTAAATAAACCCCAGTGAAGCAACGCAAGCAAAGGCGGAATCCAAATCCAAGTGAACAGATAATCAATTGTTATGTATTTGTGCGTATTACATGTGTATATACGGCAGATTATTATTATTGACAATTATATAGTGAATACATCGTAGTAATACGTGGGTTTATTTCTGGACTAGTATATCTTTGCTATCAGTGGAACTTTATGTGTCTGTGATTTGGGAGTGTATTAAATGTGCAGTGAAACTAGTAGATATCTCACACATGTACATGTACGTCATGTCATATGTCAGTGTCAGCTAGAAAGGGATGGATGGCACAACGCTAGTTCTGTTAATATATCGACAATAATACTCCCAGATAATTTTTATCTGTCTCTTTTGGCTGAAGCTTCGTTATATGATTGCAGTATCAGCAGTTGGCTTGAATCTGTGACCGTGTGTAGACGCACACAGAAATTGAGCGGATGGCCAAGTAAAAGAGCAAAAGTTAAATTCATCGTAGAACATTATTGGGAGTGCGGCTCTTTTCCGTTCTTCTAACTTGAACATAACAGGAGTTGGATTTAAGTGAAGCCTGTTTAATTCACTCAGTCCTTCTCTCTCTCTCATCATCGCTTGTCAGTTACCATTTAGTGCTCAAACGACGCTAATAGTACTAAACAGTAAAAGTATATAGAGAGGGATGATACACAAAGTCGATATATACGATACAGCACTTAAACTAATCAGAAGAGTGACTAATTGCAAGCATTAGTGTAAATTTCACTTACTGAACTTGAATTGAACCATTCTTCTCTATGTCTATGTGATAGTCAGTTATAATAATAGACAGAAATCACAATTACTCAGTGTTGTAGTTCTCCGTACTAATAATTACATGTGTACTACACATGCAAACTGACACTTGCTCATTTTCTTCTCAATATTATACGACTACTGTAATGGATTGTAAAAGGATGTGCCCTGTGAGTTTTTCTCAACTCGCCGTACAAAAGTAATTTTTTGGTTTTACTATGTGAATCTGTAGAACGTGTTCACATGTCATGTATTTTACTGCTACGTGAGCAATAAAAGAGCAAGTGTAATAAAATCAAAGAAGAAGCAATAAGCAAAAGTGTATATATAGCCGCTGATGCGACACTTATATAGATACTTCATCATCCACAATTCCAAATAGCGATTTAATCTCACTGATTGTGCCAAAGAGATTTTCCCAAATCAATAGACTGGATAGTGCATCCATCATGCTATTAGTTCTGAAAAAGTGTAGAGGTTCCTACAGAACTAATAGCAAAACCAATTCTGCCAAGACCAAACGTCCTCATCAACCTTCCTCAAAATCTAAGTTTTGGGTCAGAAAGGTACTTAAACAAAGTTGATCTTCAACCCATCTTTACACGAGATTAAATGCTCATGACTATAACTCTATGCTTTATGTCTTAATCAAATGCTTGAATTCATCTTCGTGTCCATAGTCCATATACATATATATAATATCATTATAGCAAGATTAAATTCTATGTAATTAGCAAGCGTGCGTTTTACAGCATTGGAAAATAACTATGATTCACTAACATGTGCATATAGTGCATACTATACGTAGATATCTTGTTTATTTATTTATAATATTTGATAAAATAAAGGCGATTATATCTAACTGCATTTTTCTACGCACTATATGCGATCATTGCTATTGTTAAGAGTATATTTTAACATTTAGCTAGATTAGTTGATTTATTTGGCTCGTTATTGCTATTGTTAGCATTAAAGTTAGAAGAGGATTTTGTTGTTTGAGCCAGGATTCTCTGATGCAGAATGAAGTTGTTACGAGTGTTGATAAAATGAAGAGTCTAGTCTTCTATGGGGTTTAGAGCAGAAAGAGTGAAAACAAAAGCAGCCTTGCAAAAGGGAATTTGATTTTAGCATGTAATACATATGTAGTGACCTCAATGTGTAGTCTGCAATCTTTTTATTAGTATAGCTACATTTGAAACAGACATAAGAAAAGTTGCAAGTTTAATTAAATTAACTATATAGTGTAGCTTGTGCAAAAATAGTAATTCATATATAAAGATATTGGCAGATGCAGCAAGGATATTGAGTAATATATCATATAGATAATTATATGGTTGCATGTACATTATTGTTTGATGTTGCATTGAATAAAGAAAATTGTTTCTTTTCTATAGGAAAATTGTCGATTGTGGGGTGAAGAAAAAGAGCCGGATGCAGTATGGGGAGTGTATCTCAAGAAAGTTCGCTACCAGCGACCCTCTACCATTGTACAAATTGTTCAAGCGACCGGAAATCATAATTTAACTATTGCATCAACAAACAGTGCTGGAGAGCGACAATATATCGTGAACAATGGAAGCATTAGCAGCAATGAAGATGCTAATGGAGAGATCGCACATCTTATGTGGGAAACGGTGCGAGTTAAAGTCTTACGGGCTGGCTCCCTTGAGAGAGTTGTCGAGGCTATTGCTAATGATGACAGTGATGTCCAGGTGAGCGAAATTCTTATGATTTCTTGATTGATGTTAAAAGGAAAAGCAGAGTTGAAGAAAAAAATTTTGTGAAAACACATTTATTGCACAGATATTGTAAAACGTGTGTGTGATAAATAATTTTAAGCTTCTTCATTTCTGTTTGTCTTTAGTAATTACTTTATGGGTTAGGTATTTTTATGTTAAGCTGTAAACTGGGTGTACAATGAATGGCACGATGTTTTCAGTTGTAATAACCCAATAGAAAAGATAATGGCAGAAGAATATGCCAGCAAAAGAGTCAGTCCATTAATTTCAATGATTTATGGTTATATTTCGTGCTTGAAAAGGAAAGCGATGCTAAGTACTTCTGTTTTTTATTCGTATGATTCCTTGATGATAAATTACGACATCTCTTTCTTTAGGCAACACATCTCAGTGTGTTTCTTGCGACGTACCGGGCGTTTGCGTCAGCCGCAGAGGTCATCCATGAAATCATCAAGATTTACAAGCGAGCCACATCGGAAATGCTCAGAAAGTAAGAAAATCTTCCGTTCTTCTCTCTCAGGAGAATTGCTACCGAAGGATAAAAAAGACTCTAAGAGTAATTTTGTGTTTTCAGAGCCATGCTAGATTCTCTTCACGTCTGGCTGGACACATTTCCTGAAGATTTTGAGCAAGGGACTGAAGGATTTAATTGTCTCCACAAAATAGTACTTCCGTTCACTCAAGATGAGAATTTAAAGTCATTAAGTCTCAAAGTTCAGTATAAACTGCGCTCGAGGAGGAAAATGAAGAAAGCAGCTTCCATTCATTCTCTTCGTACTTACTCTCCCCTCCACATTAAAACCTACTCCTTGCTATGCATTCCCGAGAATCATTTTGCTCAACAATTGACATACTTCGACAAGGTTAGTTGGCACTGCAATATAATTTGCTTTTATGTGCGGAAATGTATAAATGCATAATGTGTCCTTGACTTGTAGTATTGAATTTTATTGAAAATTTGCGTGACTCATTTGACAAATGCATAATCCATGCTCTATTTTCTCTTTTGTGAAATTTTCCAGGAACTATTTCTCAATCTGAGGGTGTGGGAGTGTTTAGGCGGTTTATGGAAACGAAGATGCGGTTGTGCATCTGTAGTGGCAACAGTCGAACAATTCAATGCATTGTCCAGTCGCGTAGTCGCATCTATCCTATTCGATCCATCTGCAACTATTCAACAAAGAGCCAAATGCTTAGACAAATGGATCAGAATATCCCAGGTAAATGATACCTCATTTTAACTTGATTCGTTATTCTATTGTTATATGCGTTTATACGATGTAGTCGAGGAAAAATCTGGGAATTTGGCAATTGATATGCTAAATCCAGGCACTAGTGTGAGAATTTTGTGAATGAAAAGCATGAATGTGTTTCAGTTAGCCAGTTATTATTAGATTTTAGCCTTTGCTGGCTATCGTTTGTTAAAAACAATAAATTCTGATTGCCACCCTGAATCGTATCGTATTACACGAATTACTCTATATACAAAGTAATAATGTAAACAGTGAATGATGCATAGTGGGGAAATTTTGCTTCAATGAAGTTTGTTGTGAATTTATAATGCTTAGTTTAGATTTCAATGTAGAATACCTATAGTAAACAGAGGTTTGTAGCAAGTTAGTGTAATTTTAGTCTGATAGTGATTTACGTCAAGATAGAAGGATTTAAGTAAGGCTGAGGACTGGTCTTATATAAGACTGTGTATAACAAATACGGAAATTATAAAAGCGAGATCACTTTACGATTATAGTTTGTAATAACCTTTCCTTCTCATTTAAAATTCCAGGAATTAAGGCAGCTGAAAAATTTCTCGTCATTGAAAGCCATCATCTCCGGCTTGGAGTCTAATCCTGTGTTCCGCCTCTCTAAAGTCTGGCATTTGATCTCTAAAGATCGCCTTGCCATTTTCTCTCAACTTTCACAAATATTTTCCGAAGAGAACAATCGGATGGCTCAACGAACTCTTTTAGAAGCCGAAGGAACAGCCAAATTTCCAACTCCTTCGAAAAGTCCCAAGGATCGACGGTTTTTCACTCGCGTTCTTCGCGGGCCTGGAGCTGCGAGTAGATTAGCTTCGGCTGAAAATGATACTCCAAATGGAACGATTCCCTATTTGGGTACTTTTCTCACGGATTTGACATTTATTGACTCTGCCATTCCAGATCGTGTTCACGGGGATCTAATTAACTTCGAGAAGAGACGAAAAGAGTTTGAAATTTTAGCACAGGTACTTATAACTACATATGGCTTGAAAAAATCTACTTTATTTCATCTGTTAGCTAATTTAACCAATTGAATGTTTTTTTTTAAATTATTTTGTGTTTTTAGCTGAAATTATTGCAAGGATCAGCGAAAGGCTACAGACTGGAAGAAGACCCCTACTTTACAGCGTGGTTCAACTCTCTCATTGTTCTAGATGATAAAACAGCTTATGAAATGTCTCTGGGCATTCAACCAGAACGAAATCATGTTAAAGGACATCGAAAAAATGATTCCTTCACTTCTAATTCGTCTTCTGAGAATATTGAATCTGCTCTTCAACGAAAAGTAATGAAAACCATTTGAAAATTGATCCTACGTTTGGAAGAACTGAGAAATTATGGAAAACTATAACAATTGTATTTTCTTTTCGCAGGGTTCTATTCCAAGTTCCAATGAAAGTTCAATTATGTATGCATCTGGGACAGGAGGGCCTGGAAGCACTGGTAACGGTAGCGGCCTTTCTTCTTCCACGCCCGAATCCTCAGTGGTTGTTAAAGTATCTTCACCTGCCAAAGGAGATGTCCTCTATAAATCAATTATGGTTGGCAATTCTGACCACACACCTAAGGTTTTAGCCTTAGCTTTAGAAAAATTAGGATTAGAAGAGGAAGACCCCAGGAATTTTAATTTGGTCCAAGTTCTTCCACACAAAGAACTTAAATTCCCTCCGAATGCCAATGTTTTCTACGCTTTGGACACATCCGTCCAACCGGGAGACATTCGGCTAGAAGTTCGACCTACGACTAGTAATCTGGTTGCTAATAATAATAACAATAATATACACTATAGTAAAAACACGATGTCGAAACATTCCATGAAACCCTAAAATAAACGTCTAAAGAAAATAGAAGCAAATATTAGTTGGACATGCATGGTCAGAACAAATTCTAATTAAAATATCTTGGAATTACGTAATGTAATTTCATTATAGCAAACATTAATTAATATGCAGCTTAAGAAATTGATGGATCGAATTGAAAGAATTAAATTGCAGATGTATATAAAGAGTATATAGACGATAGCAAACAGATTTAGTGGACCTATAAGTACAACTGTGATACGTTTATATGTTAATTACGTATGTATGTACCTTTTTGTATAACTTTACAAATCCGACACTGTGGTTCGTATCGTAGTTGTAGTATAGCTCGGTCAAGTTATCTTGCTTTTGAGCTTATATTTTTTACAAAATTCACATTGCTGACAATTAGGTTTAATTTTATACAAATGTTGTACTGAAACAAAACTAATGTTAAAATCCATATCACATCAAGTAGCTATTTAGACATAAGCATCATCTATACATACAATTAATAATAACTGTGTTTCAACCCCCCTAATTACTATTCTTGCCTTTTCTGCAGAAAATATCATGTAAATGCTTTTTAGTTTAACTCTTGATTTTAAAAAGACGTATAGGAAAAGCACCTGAATCAATAACAGAACAGAGCGTTTTAATTGATGTTAAAGATGAACTATTATCGAAAGAATGATTGTAGTCTTGGAAGTTGTGATGTAAGAAGCCGGGTGACAAGCATTGCATGCATATCTTCCCCCACTGGCTACTCGTAGTTGTAAGTAAGTAATCAAAAAGGAAAGACTGTATATGTAGAATAGTGGAAATCCTACAAATGATATTTACTCCAGTAAATAAATCGTGTTGATCAACAAGATAACACAACTGAAATAAACAAAATGTTTTTTCATAACCTTTTTTTGTGCATAAAAACACCATTTAAGGATTTACAGTACTGTAGTTTATTGATTGCTATCGGACAACAATAAATCTTACAATTTTAAAACTAACGCAGCAGTAACAAAATCGAAAATGGGAGCATAAATAATCCTAACATTATTTATGTGGTCTACAATCGTCTGGCTTTTCTCGGTCGTGGAGGAGTGAAAGAGATAGGAGTGGCATCCGTCAGTGAAACTATTTTTAAACCAGCCATTTGAAGTCCCTTTACACTACTCATTCTTCCAGGTCCGATACCTTGAATTTTCACGCGTATTTGCTGAATTCCTTTGGCTCGAGCAAGCTAATCAATTATTTTAAACATTAAACTACACACAAACAGTTACGAATAAAGAAATAAATATCACGATAAAATTAATCTGAAATTAGTTGATCGTACCGAAGCTAAAGAGATTGCAGTGGCTTGTGCAGCAATATTTGTCCCTTTTCGTGTATTTTTAAAACCTTCCATTCCACATGATCGATAAACTATGTGGTCTCCTAAGGAGTCCGTAATATGGACCAAGGTGTTGTTTTTACTGGTTTTTATGTGGCATACAGGTATATCAGCGAATCTAACCCCATCGTACAATTTATTAGGTGTATCAGCGTCTGGAAACATATCGTCTTTCCTAAAATTTACAAAAGTTCCCAATGTAAAACATGGTCATGCGATTTTGTCACTATCAGTACAGAATGAATCAATAAATTGTGCAATCCACTCACGAAAAATTAATTAAATCAACGTCAAATCCTTTTTCCCCTTGTGTTCCTTGATCTTTAATGGGCATAGATTTTATAAGAGCCGCCCGGTCATCTGCTTTACCTCTCTGTGGCTGTTTACCATTTATCAAAAATGAATGACCTTGGTTATCCAATTGAAATTGGGCTACGTGACACCCTAATCTGCTGGAAGTTACAGTCCCGTTCGCCAATGGGGTCCGCAGATGCCGCATTCGCCTCAACAGGGAACCAACAGCGCTCATATTTTTAATTATCTGCAAAAGTTATTCGTTAATATCTGTCAATTTTCGCTTTGATGATATAGCAGCATTACGGAAAACTTTAAAAGTAATTATTCCATAAAATTAAAGTAGATTCAACTTGCAGACGAAAAATATGTAAAGGAAACTGACCTAGGTTCAATGTTTCTCGATATGAACGTGTATTTTTCAGCGAAAAGGCAGTTTAAAATTCCAAGTCGATTTTTAATATTCACGATATCCTGCCAATTTTTTTGTTGGTTGACTGGTTCTATTCTTTTTGATCAAATTTTCATTTTTTTCAAATGTTAACCCAAGAAGTACGT
>JAAAYG020027700.1:5955-16430 GCA_009936455.2 Tomocerus minor | reverse complement strand
GTCCGTAGTAGTCCGATGACTAAGACGAAGCCAAAAGACGCCTGATACGAAGCTACCCCACGACTAAAACGAAGCCACCCGACGACCAATGTGAAGCCAACCGACCCCCGGGGCAAAGCCACCCTACACGAAGTTACCCGGCGACCAATGCAAAGCCACCCAACATTTTTTTTAATTTTTGAAACTTTAAAAATTTTGAAATTTTGTTACTGCTATAGGTTGACTGACCCTACCCCTCGAAGAGGGGTCAAATTACTAGTAAATGCCATAAACTAAGAACGAATCGTTTCTTTCATGATCTTCTACTATATCCATGAATGAATACATTTTAATTAGCAGGAAACTAAATCTAAATTCATGTAAAACCGGTTTACGGTATCATAATTCATCTAATCCAAGTGTGAGGTAAAAAATCGTACCAATTCCTGATCTCAATTACATATTTGTCATTGTAACCGTATATTAAAAAAGCCCATATGCCTGTTGCGAACTTTTTACCCATATAATGACCAAAAATTAGTAAAACTATGATGTTTAAAGGAAGTTCCACGAGTAATATCCAAATTGTTAAGCCATTTGTGCATAAGTGCATATAGATTGGCACATGTAATACATAGTAAGACATTTATATGAATATGCAGGATGATTATGATTTTATGGTATCAATAATAATACGAAGATCTACTGTCATTATAGCAAAAAATTGCTATCATTCAGTTAGTATACTGTTTTCTGTAAATAAATTTCTGATCTAGCAAGAGCAAATGTAGATATGGAAATTTTAGATATGGAAGTAATGAAGTAGAATGAGTCCCATTGTTTCAGTATTTAATTGTTTGAAAAATATATTTATTGTGCCATTTTCTTAGTCATTTTGCAGAAAAGTTTTCCAAGTGGTAATTAAAAAATATTGTCGCAAGACATGATACGGGGAAAGTATGCAGTGTGAATTGATTATGTAACATTATGGCAATGGTAAAAGTTTAATGAATTATGCAGACCGAAACCTGAAGTACATTATTATAAACTCTGTACTGCACATTGATTAGTATCAACCCAAGTAAGCGAAATATTGTTGTTGATTACTAATATTTTGCGAGATAGAATTCGGGGTATGCTGCTGAGACTGCTCGGAATTTTTAGATGTGTTGCCATTAGAACTTTCTTCTTCATTAGAATCAGTCGAATTTCTTTGTGCAAGAGTGTCAATGGACAAAGTGAGAACATTTGGTTGACTTTGTTCTTGAACGGCCTGGGAGGCTCCAAAATTATTAGGAGTGTAGAAAACCGTTTGCGAGGAATTACTATTGCTTCTGACAGTGTTGGAAGTGGAGTTGGAAGAAAGACCGTTGTTTGGAATCGAGATCGGAACTCCATTAACGAAGTTTAAGTTAAGATTGGCAAGATTAGTAGTGTTACAGCCACTATTATTCATACTTGTACTGTTGGCAATTGGAATTGGAAGGCTGGCTAAAGAATTAGATTGTTGCACTGCAAAACTCTCTAATGTGGCCAGTGCAGTATGAACCGAGTAATCACAATTTTCATTAGAGATCATCGCCCAGTTTCTAATAGCATCAATGAACATCTGAACGTCTCTTCTGGAAGGTATGATGATGCTGTGTAATGAATCATCGTCTGAATCTTCTTCCTCGTTGTTTTCTTTTTCTTTGGTCTTACGGGCTTCTAAGCCAGTTTCTATGATCCCATAATCAGTAACATGAAGCACAGAATCAGTCATTGCATACGAATGCAGAGAAAAGTCTTCAGGTAAATTAATTCCGCATCTACGTGCCTGTTCTATAAGCAAACTGTCGTCTTTCATATCTTCGTCGTTTTCGCAAGGAGGCGAAAACATGGAGGTATTAGTGTCCATACTTAGAGATTGCAGATTAGTGTTTTTGAAACAACTTGCTATTAATTGCGGACTCACTTCTAACCAGGCAGCATTTACCAAAGAAAGTGATTCCAACAAGGAAATGCTAGGAGTAACGAATTCCACATCTTCACATCTTCTAACTAGTCTATCCAGTAGTAAATGCCGATAACGAACTTTGAAAAATTTTGTAACACCATGTTCTAAAGGTTGCAAAAGGCTTGCAATAATTGGTGCTAGCGTCACTAGTCGGATATTAGTAAATTGTGCATCAGTCACATGAGCGGGAGAATTGTCAATAATGAGCAAAATCTTTCGACCACTTAATTTCAGCTTTTTATCCCACATTGTAAGCCAATATATAAAGATTTCTTGAGTCATCCACGATTTAGCATCATAAATATAGTCGACAGGCAAGTTTTCTAGTTTGGAAATCCAGGTGAAACTTTTAGGGTTTGATTGACAGCCGATGACAAGTGGTTTCAATTTTTCTGTCCCAATGCTATTCGTACAAAGAAGCACAGTTAATCTTTCTTTTGCCAATTTTCCTCCGTGACATGTTTCACACTTTAGAGATACTGACTTTTCTGGGGTAGCTTTATAGAACAGGGCCACTTCATCAGCATTGAAAATGTTTTCTGGAGAATAACCGTCACAGTGGCTTGGCCATATTTTTATCACCCAATCTAAAGCTGTCTTTCTATCTCCAGCAACTCCGTTTTTTACAGGTTTCAATGATTTCTTAAAGCACAGATTGTGTCTATGCTTGAATTTATCGAGCCAGCCCGTACTACAACGAAATTCTGTTAGACCCATACACTTGGCAAAGACCTGAGCCTTGGCTCTTAACTGGGGACCATTTACAGTGACACTTTGGGATCTCAGGGAATCCATCCATTCCACAAGTTTTAATTCTACATCTTCATAAACTGGCCGACGAACGCGTTTTCTGTCATTTCCAATTCTTGAAATAGAGCCTGCAATTTTTTGTCGACATTTCCAGATACTCTGAACAGTAGATTTTGGGAGTCGCCTCTTTTTGCACACTGTAGATTGTCTGTCGCCATTTTCTAAGTCTTGTATTACTAGTAATTTGTCTTGAAGAGATATAGATGCACGCTTTAAAGCAGATTTTGGCATTACATCAGATGCTTTCGTTTTTCTCTCATCTGCCGTGCGCATTAACATTTTTTCTGGACTTGTCTGCGCTATGTCCAGTTTAGTATCCGTTGTTGAGTGTCCATTTAGTAACGCCATGCTACTTCCACTATTCTGAGGATCTGGACGAGGCAGAATTTTTAATGGCGTTAGTCGAATAGATTTCTTTGGAGACTTTGATTTATCAAGCGCTTTATCTTTTTCACCCATTTCTAAAGGTTTTACTGCTACTTCTTCTGTAATAGACGCGGCTGAGTCTTCAACAGGACACACGTTTTCATGAACATCTTCAGCGCGTTCAAATACTTTTAACTCCTCACCAAACACTGCTATTTCCATTAAATCTTCCTTATCAGGGTGTGAAATATCAGCAGTAGATTTTCCATCATATAAAATTATGTCTTCCAGAACCTCTGCGTCGACAACAGATTCCTCTAATAACGCAGGAGCGTCGGGAATCAGCGTTTCTGAAGGCTGAGGGACATCCATATCCATCATGCAGCAATGTATGATTACTGGGATATGAATAGTGAAGAGGAAATAATCCTACAGAATAAAATATATAATACATTTACACATACATAAACAATGAAATGCTTTTAAGAACATAAACTATAAAATATTTTCGGCTGTACTAAATCCATTCGCAATCTCCAAAATTCCAAAACCCCAAATCTCTTTTTAATCGCGTTTAATCCTAAATCTGTTTCCCTTATTGTCTGAGGGTCAAAAGCTTTAACAGTAATCAATGCCCACGGCAGAAAGATAACTTTATCTTTCACCATTAGGTAAAAGCGAAATGGACCGAATACCTACGAAACGGAAAACTGTGGCATTTACATTGTTTTCGCTAACTTTATAAAATGAATAAAGTCATAAGCCTGCAAAATAAGCATAAAATAGTGCTGTTGGGTTTAAGCTATTCTCTGGATTGGATTTATTTAATGGTTCATTTTTAGGTAGACTTCTGTCATTTCTGCCCTTGAAGTAAGTGCTCTATTTTCTTACGGACATGTATAAATATGCTACTGTATACATATGCCATCCATGTCGGAGAAAGTAACATAATCCTATAGCTCACAACCTACATATAAAATTTTCACCAAAGAGAAAAACACTTTCTCTTTATTTTTCCTGTTTCCTTTCTACAATAGATTATAAAGCAGGAACTTATTCTAAAAATTCTTACTTGTAAGGAATGATAGTGTGTAATAATGATATATGTACTATATAATGCATGTGTATCAATGCATCCTAAACGATAAACATTATTTGCAGAAAATAATTAAGTACTATTTCGTGTGCTAGTACACTACTTATACTACATATAGAGAGGAAAGTCTTTTGTACTGTTTGTGATACGATAACTGCCAACAGTCCATTGCAATTGACTGTAATTTCAAATAAATGATATATTTTTCTACACTATACATTCATTATTATCTGTACATTAACCTGGTTTTTAGTAGAATATTTAATTAAGTCACAATTAATTAAATATTATAAACATTTCTTAACATATTATAATAATTTTCATTATTTTTCCATTGCAATAATTGTTACTTTACATGCATACATATATATGTAGTGCTTTGATTACTTCACATCAATATTTAAACATTTTTAAAAGCACATAGCACGGTGCATGCATTGCTGCACGAGCCCATGTGCGTGAAAGCAAATACATGCTTACAATTTGATTTCCGAATCAAGACAGCTGAAATGTAATGTGCGAAAGAAGTGTATATAGTACAAAGAAAGTGCACACTTTTCTTTGTTCTTGCAATGCCATTATGGATTTAATATAAACGCTATTAACAACTATCACACATTTAAAGCACCGCTTTCCGGTGTAAAGGTAAGTTGCTCTGCTTTTAACTTTTTTAGGCTTCTTTGATAAAAATTTGTAAAGACCCATAAGACTTTAAAAATAGAATTACTTGCGGTTTAAAGCAAGTGATTAACCATTACACAACTATATAAAAAACGAATTTCTTACCTCTTTAGCTTGGATTGGCAGTTAGCGGGTTTTAATGATTAAGTTTTCCAGAAAACTAGAATTTAGGCGCCCTGTTATTAAGTTAAGTTTCCAGCCACTGCAAGTCTTACCTACAGAAAACAAATCCTCACTTATAAATGAATGGTCGAAAGTGATACCGACAGAAAGGCTTCTTTTTATGCAGAAAGTGTACTGTGGGTATCTTGCGACTCACTCGTGTAATATTTTATACTCGATGGTTCACCGCTGATCTTTTGATGAAAGATGACTCTATCAACCCAAGCGCCAAAAGGTTTGAGTTAACAGGTTTTTGAAGTGTTTGCTGTGCTGTTGCTGAATCAGCGGAAGGAGAGGACCGAATTACGATTTTTATTTTTGGGTAAATATTGTGTTTCATTAATATTTCGTAATTATTGCAAAAGTCAGCCTTTGATTGTCAGTATTGCTAATGATAATAAATATTTTATAGCAAATATAACAGGAGCAGAAAATTCATAGTCACAGAAGTTCATTCCATTCCACATAGTTAACTATCCGTCAATAAAGCGAAGAATCATTCTTCACGGTCAAAGTTGTCATTGAGTTCCCTCGACGAGCAAAATGAATATTTTTCGATTAGCAGGGGATTTCTCGCACATAGCTGCGATAATCATTCTTTTGTTGAAAATTTGGAAAACCAGAAGCTGTTCAGGTTTGTTATTTACTACTGGAAAACATTTATTAGTATTTGTATTTTTGATATACTACATTCATTGCAGAAATGTTTTAGTGGTCAATACGCCACAATATGTAGAATACATAGGCTTAACTAAAGCCCATTTGAGAATGGGAGGAAGAGAAACGAGAGAAAGCATTCTCAATGCATTGGGAGAAAAGGGTGCACTAAATGTTTAACAATGACATTTTGTGTTTATTTGCAAATGTATAATAGCCAAAAAGTAGTATAAGAGAAGAAGAACACCTAAAATACCTGGTCTTGTATTATAAAAAGTGGAGCGAATGATGGGCGTATTCTGACCATAAATCTAATCCATATAAGGTTTTAGTAGTTAAGTAATTTAAGCTCTTACGTGACCATATTTATTCAATGAGTTTGGATTCCTATTATTTCCAGGAATATCGGGAAAGACGCAAATTTTATTTGCGGTAGCATACACTGCGCGGTACTTGGACCTTGTCACAAATTATGTGTCTCCCTACAACACTGTGATGAAAATTGTTTTCCTTGTTGCTAGCTATGCCACAGTGTATCTCATATATTACAAATTCAACTCAACTCGGACAAGGGACACCGATCATGACAGTTTCAGGTACTTGAATTTTTACATTTTTTCAGAATAAAACGTTACAGTAGTTCTAATTGATGAATTTCTGGATGTCATCCAAACTGATGAATAACGTAGAGCTGTATTGTAAGCGCCACTAATGCCTTTCTATGTTACTCTTAAGTTTGGATGACTCAGAAATTCTTCAATTTGAGATTTAGTCATTACAATTATTTTGTTTTGTTCTACTCTACTTAGGTACGTCTTAGAGTAGAATGAAGAAAGTAAACTCCATTTATTAGACTTTTATTGTAAAAATTACAGCCTGTAAAATCAATAATATAATCATGTCCTTTTTTCTTGTCTTATGCCTACTAAAATTCGAAAACTAAAACATTCCGCATTGTGTTTGCCACAACTCCTGTAATTTTATGCTGATGAAAGACAAGTATGTCAGCTTTTATGAAGAAGTCATTAATCAGTGTGTTCGGTTTCATTAGTCAGTCTTGACATAGTACTAAATATGTTTTAATACAGACAATGTGTTTCAGAAAGTGAAACACATTGTCAGATTGTCGCCAATAACCAATAATAATGTGTACTGTTTACGTATGATCTTTTCAGAATCGAATTTATGATTGTTCCTGCCATACTATTGAGCTTGGTCACTGCATATGTTTTCACATTTATTGAGGTAGAAAAATCCATTTAAGATTTCTAAAAGCTTTAAATTCAGTAGAGAATGCGTTTTTAAAAAACTCACTGACGTGATATCTTTAAAGATCTTAATTGTGTCTATTTTACATTGCTTTACAGATTATGTGGACTTTTAGCATCTATATTGAGTCCGTTGCCATCATGCCTCAACTATATTTAATTACAATAACTGGAGAGGCCGAATCGATTACCAGTCACTATCTATTTGCTCTCGGTTCTTACAGAGGTATTAATTGAATTTTTACTTTTGCGTTACATAATGGAACAATAACAATGTAATTTGGGTAATTTATTATTATTTTTGAAATTTAGCTCTGTACATAATAAACTGGATCTATCGCTACATTTATGAAGATTTTTATGATACCATTCCAATAGTCGCTGGCATAATTCAAACGCTGTTATACTGCGACTTTTTCTACCTGTATATTTCTAAAGGTAAAAATACATATTTTAATAAAAGTTCCACATAGTATACCATAGTTTTTTACATCAAAAACTGGAAATGCATCTAAGTTTTCTATATTTGAATTTAAAAGAAACCGATTTTATATTTTCAGTTTTGAAAGGAGGCACCAAGTTACCAGTTTAAGGAAACTCTAATCACGAATATTATTAGCATGAAAAAATGAAGGCCATCATGACAAAGTTGAACTATACATGGTTCCGTTATTTTGTACAACGGTACTGAACAACCAATATTTTTACCAAAATGTTATATTGGCAAAACTTTTAAGTCTGATACATTACTACTTACTAATTAGTGTGAAGTGAATAATCAATATGTGTGATTTGATTTCATATGGTATTCTATCTATTAATGATTCTAAATCTTGTATTTCTGCTGTTTATAATAGGAATGATTATGTTACGATGTGGTTCTTTACTATCCGTAAACCTTAAAAACAAGTACCTAATTTAAATTAACAAATCCATTTACACAATGATGTATTTATAATAGTCATAATACACGTATATTTTCTTGAATATCTTCTGCAAAATCCTTGAGAGTAACCAGAAACCAACTATGCATCGAAAATTTTGTTCAACTTTTATGAAATGACTGTCAACATAACATAATCACATCTTTCAACTAAGTAACTGTTTTAAAATTTTTACGATAGAATGGATGAATTAACAACGTTTTCTTTCAATTAAAGCTATGTGCCAGTTAAGTTTTAAATTGTGTCTGTCTGTACTTTATACGGCAAAAGGGTAAACTTTGTGGGTTTAATTTTTTCCTTTGTATATAATAGCTTTCCAGAATGTAACGTATTTGCAGTAGTAAGTGTAAAACTGTAAGTGATACTGTTTAAATGTTGATTACCCTTAAATATTAATGCTTACGAAACTAGTAAGTAGTAGTAGTGATATCCAAGTTAATTTATTTTATTGTTATTCGTCCAGGAAAAATAATTATCGACTAAAATTGTATAAAAATGCATTACTGCGTTAGCAATAAAGCCAAACAGATCGAATTATCATACTTGGGTGATAGTATAATATTATTGTTCGGTGTTTGGAACGTCATCGATTGTGTAAACTGAACTATGTCTTTACAATCATAAATGCAGAGGGATTTCCCTTCTCCTA
Source organism: Tomocerus minor (assembly GCA_009936455.2). Taxonomy (NCBI): domain Eukaryota; kingdom Metazoa; phylum Arthropoda; class Collembola; order Entomobryomorpha; family Tomoceridae; genus Tomocerus; species Tomocerus minor. The sequence continues at coordinate 7,822 of JAAAYG020027700.1, read as the reverse complement.
CGTAGAGTTGAACCAGTCAGTCTTTTTCTTGACACGATTGGATTTCTTTGCATATAGCTAATCTAGTTATTTATAAACTTCATTTGCATTGCATTTTCATGTGTTTCATTCCTTGTATTCTGACTCACAGTTATTTTTCCGTGTACTCTCGGCATCTCTGGATGCTTGCCAACTAACTCCCGGCTGTCATTTAGGGATCCTCTCGGTAGAACCATCTATATATACTTGAACATTTTCTAATATTCTGGCATAGTCTGGCCTCCATATAGCCAAAGTACCTACTAGTTCATCTCACCATATTGATCGGTTTAATTTCAAGATCTTCTGTCCATTTATCTTCCATTTCAGTTTTTAACATCTAAAATCTCTGTTTCCTTCCATTAACTGTCAGTATTTTTGTTTACATCCGTGTGGAAAGCCTGATACAATGTCTGCAGAATATTTTGTAAGAATTTTTGGATTCATTACTTACTGAACATCTTTAACAGACTGTTATGTATAAAGCATGTACTAATAAGCATACATATACCTGTTTACTTCCTTCTATCAAAACTTTATCTGTAAAATATCTTTATATACCTTGTTTATATTGTATAAGTAACATGTGTAGGTACTGGCAAAGCTGTATATTAGGTACCTAATTAATTTGTAATGAAAATAATGCATGTCCATATGGCACGAATTAAATGTTCAATTTATATTTTATAACGATGATGAATCAATTGCTGGTTATCTTCCATGGAACAGTGAAAGCTAATCTAAATCTAAAGCATCACATAAAATATACTCAGCTCTAAGCTCTTTCACTCACATACATTACGGAGAATTGTAGACTAGAATAGATAGAAGAATGTCGATGATGGTACTAAAGTTTATTGAATTGGGTTGCTACAAAGTTAAAGATATTAAACGAAAGAGAAATTCTTAAAAGCAATGACAATGTCTTCATGCAGATAATGCACATTGAAATCAGGATTATGCTATAATTGAATTTCCTATATTCAAGGAACCGACGGTGAGACCGTTGCCTGGAGTCAATGCTTCCGATGACGCTAAAGAGCTCAGAGCAGCTATGAAAGGCTTTGGTACCGATGAGGCTGCAATCATTGAAATTCTGACGAAGAGGTCAAATGCACAGAGGCAGCAAATCATTGTCGAATTCAAGAAAGCATTCGGAAGAGAATTAATTGAGGATTTAAAAAGCGAACTTGGAGGAAAATTTGAGAAACTCATTTTGGCTTTGATGGAAACTCCGTTACATTATTTAGCACAAGAGTTGCACAACGCCATGGCTGGCATTGGAACTGACGAAGATGTGCTCACAGAGGTGAAGACAATATTATGATAATTCTTCAGGAATATTTTTATTAACTGCAAATGATAATTTAGGAATAACCTACACATAATTCTGGAGATTTTCTGATAATGACTTGTAGGTTTTCTAAGCAATATCCACCATGCCTATACCACCGGCCAAACAGTGATTCACTCTGCAGTATAATATTTGTCAGATTTTATTTTTATTAGTATGATATTCATGCAAAGTATATCCCTGCTGTATATGAATTACATACTTTTATGTGCCAAGTCAATTTAAGGTTTTAAAATGACACATTTTTGCTAATGTGTTGACTACATTTTGTTTCGTCAATAATGCTTGACATTTACTGTTCTCTACAGATTCCATTAGATTCGATTCATGTACTAAGTCATTAAATATTACTAATGAATGTTAGTAATAAAATGATAACTACTCACAATATAATCTTGTAATTTCACAGACACATTACTATATATATACCTGCTATATGCTTGCATGCTATGTATGGTATGATTAATTCTCATTAAAAATTGTAATTGTTTGCCA